>ML739223.1:0-42357 GCA_009193565.1 Aspergillus coremiiformis | reverse complement strand
AAAAAAAAAAAAAAAAGATCTACTGCTATTATTAATTCTAAGGCTATCTCTCAACTATATTTATCTATTTTATTTTTCTCTATTGGAATATTTTCTCTCTTGCTCGATTGATTGATTGATGGATTGATTTATCGAGATGTTTCCAATTATATGTCGATCCATACCGGGTGCAATCATCTGGGCAGTTGTATCACCTGTCAACAGTAGATAGTCCAGACCTAATAATAATAATAATGTGATATTATAACACAGGAAATTAATGGATGGGGTAGAGAGAAAATAGGGGATACTCTTGGTCTTGGTTAGGAATTTCAACATGTACGGAGTAGTTAAGTTCAAATGATGGTCTCCAGGGCTCCATCCACTGACCACTCGGTTGGAGGTTTGTAATGTTCCTGTAAGAGGTACTTCTGTCATTGTTACTAGTATCACCCCAGACTTGTTGCACCTATAAAAATGGAAAGAAAATATATATATATATATATTTATAGATAGATATAGATATATATTCCCAGGAAATTTAAATTCCCATCAGGACAAGTCAATCAGTGAAAGGTCTTCCCAGTCTCAATGGAATTCCCATCCTGGTTCTGAAATGGATCCGCCTGTCTTGCGTCCGAAGGGGAAAGAAAGAAAAGAAAAAATAAAAATAAAATAAAAAACACACTGGTTTTCCATTTCACGCCCCCAGCTGATTGGCCCGGATCAGGAATCATAGTGATCCAGCAGGGTAATGAATGGTAAGGTAATTTTTCCAGGCAGAACTGGATTCCTTCAGGATTGGAAATCAGTGGTTGAGACCAGAAAGGAAAACCTCCTCCTAAGTAAGCAATGATCACTGTATTCTGTACATACATACAGGTACTGATTGGAACGCACTCAGTGAGACATTTTTTACTGTATATTACCCGTCGGGGTTGAGATGGCTGACTGGTGTATCACCGCCGAGGTCAGGCCATGAAGAAAGAATACGTAGTACTCCGTAGTACGGCGTAGTAAAGTAATAAACGCAAGCTAAAACCACCACTATTGATCCATACAACTGGCCTTGACCACCCGATTTTTGTCACTGTCCCAATGCACGTGCCCATGGTCTTGAACTATATCGAAAATCTATAACTGTCAGCATGTCCTACACGCAAGCCTGGCGAACCTACTTTTTCTGTGATTTTCGTTTGTCTCGCCCTCTCTCTTTCTCCTTCGCTCGTTTAACTTTTGCCATTGACGCCCTCGTGTCCGTTATTTATTGATCGAGGAAATAGATGAATGACGAATGCCAATTGCCAACCAGCCTCGCGCAGAGGAAACCGGATGACTTCACAGATTGATCTTATGCAAGAGTCTACTCGAACCCCCCTCGATCGGGATCGATGGAAGCTTCTCTCCGCAGCATCTTTCTCCAAACGAGTTGGCTGAGAGAGAGTGATTTGTGGAATCCTCCGCGCCCCTCCCCAATCGATCGAGATGGATCACCGTCCGCCAAGTCTCACCACAGAAACATATCAAATGCCTGAGACTCGACAGGTCTAGACTCCTCCCTTTGCCACCCGTGACTTTTCTCTCCTGCGACCAAAAACCCCGCTCAGGGTGAACCCTCGTCGATGGGTGCATATCTCAGGAGCAGAAAGATGTAACGCCTATACGACATGTAATTACCGCGGTACACGGGGATTGTGGTACATACATCCAATACATCCTGGGTTCACCAAAACAGGAACTCGAACCATTTACCTAGTACAAATATAAACAGGGAAATTAATTACCTACGGAAAGTGCAACCTCCAGGAGTCAACTACTACTGATAATCGGGCGCTTCCGACTTAATCGTAGTCCGGCTGTCCTCATTCTCATCTTCCTCCATAATGCTGGGTTCGATAGACACCCCACGGCGATAGGCACCCGGCTCAATGGATGGGCGCACGCTCCCAGACCGGCCGGAACGAAGACTCAGGATATCGCTCTCGCCGTCCTCGGTCCCCTCACGCGCTCGGGAACTGCCCGGCCGGCCTTGCGCGACGGCCAGCAGCTTGAGGACGGAGTTCTTAACCTTGACGAGGGCATTCCGGCTGGCCGCTTCGGCCGCCAGCCCTTCCTCAATCGTCTCGTCCAGCAGCTCTTTCACCTCTTGGGCCAGGGCAGCGTGCTCGGGGTTAATGTCACCCTGGGTACTCCGAACACTCGACCGGAGTGGGTCATCCCCTTCGGGGTTACGAGAACCCGCGCGGGAGGGCGCAGCAGGAGGGGCGATATAGAGCTTGCTGAGCAAAGAGAAAAGCAGCTTTTTCTCCTCTTTCGAGCATCGGTTAGGGCCGTCGCTGATGCCCAGAACGCGCTCTAGGATATCCTTGACCAGCGCCAGATGGACCCAGCCACAGACGGTGGAACTGGCTGCGCCACCGGCAAGGACCTTCTCTCCGCCCAGTCCGACGACTCTGCGCTCATCCGTCCACTCCGATAACATCCCCAAGACGCCACTCATAAGCGCCTTCAGCTCTCGCTGTCCAACGCTCTCGTCAATATCGCCATCGCTGTCCTCTTCCGCTTCAAGCGAAAAGTACTCCTCTGCCGCGTTCAGGACCGCCCGAACAACGGGCACAGCCACCCGGCGCATATGCTGGCTATTCGACAATCTGGAGTGGCAGTACACAGGCAGGAAGTAGGCCAACGACTGCCGGAGCGCCGGGTTTTCTCGAGTACGGGGGTGGAAGAAAGAAACCACAAGTGAGTGCAAGAGTGTCTCGACCGAGGTTTGGTTGTATTCCTGGATAGCTGGAGGAACATTCGCTCCGGACGGCGTGAATGTATTGGTGAGTAACAGCTTGGCCAGCGACGTAGCAGCGGTCGCTTGAACACGGCTGGGAGAGTTAGACTTGAGTGCCCTCGCAAAAACCTTCAGTAATGGCTTTTGAAAGACGGGTGGCGTCACCGTCTCTCCGTCGGGTTGAGTAACAGGCACGAGCAACGAGGGGTGAGTCGTCAGCATGTCACAGAGAATGTGCAAGGCAGTCACTTGCAAGGCCTCATGGCCCTTGCTGTAACAGTGGATAAAGAGCGTCATGTTCTCTTCCGCGAGAGTCTGAGACGGCAAGTTAGCGGACGGTAGGGGAGGGTGATAGAGTACAAACGAACCTTGTCAAGCAAGCAGCATAGACCGAGACACTCCAGTCCTCTCTCTCGAATTGGTGCCTCGTGGCTACGAACCGCAGGCACAACCAAGTTGTTCAACATGGTCACGAGATTCATATTTGCTTGTAGATTCCCTTCCACATTTTGCAGCATACAAAGAGCAATGTGAAGACATTTCATGTTCACCATGATCTCCTTGAGGATCTTCGCCTTGGCCTCCTCTTTATTAAAGGGCTTTTCCTCAGGACTCTCGGACCGTCGTTGACTAGAGGATTCACTAATCTCCGACCTGGCTGAGACGAAGCTATCTTCAGTCGCAATGGTGTCGTGCACTTCGGCAATGGCTTCCAAAACGACCCCGCAGAACTCATTTTCAGCGGCCGCGCTGGGCCCACAAACGAAGCGCAATGTCTCGATGGTGAGCTTAGTACATTCTTGGGGCAGCTCTGGCACCGCCAACGACTCGCGTAGGAGCGAGAACATCTTGCGTCGTCCAACCTCGTCACTGTAGTCAAGGGTCATGGCGATATACAACAACTGCTCAACGACGAACTCATGCTCGACGGAGTCCTCATCATTATCCGTTCCAGCTTCCTTGGCCATCTTCTTCCGCTGCAGGAGATCGGTCATGTATTTATGCAAGTAGTAGGCAAGGGCTGTAACTTCCGGCATCTTCTCGTCAGCTAAGCTGTCGTACTTTCCTTCGTTCTCCACACGGCAGAAATCATTAAAGGAGCGGATGAGGAAAGCAGATTCAGCGGTCAGGGACTCCCAGAAGGGTTCGTCAAAGACAACCGCATCTCGGTAATCCGGGCGACCTTCCCAAAAGCTACGCATGGCTTCATGAGCGATACCGGTTTCGATACCGGAATTCAGGACATCAATTCTCTCGAGTAACTCCAACAGGGCCGGTATATTCGGGGGAGAATGTTGATTCGCCGGGGTTTCTTCAGAGTCGTTCTCCACCCCGGCAACATCCTCAATCCAACGGTCGTAGAAAAGTTTTCCAGTAGCCTTCCGCACACTTTCATCTCGATCTCGCAGACCCCAGCGGAGCAACTTTTCCCGCATCGATAGTGATAGATGTCGGAAGTCGCCCAACGTAGGAAGTAACCGAGCGTACAATGCTCGTCGTGTGGCGCCGTCCAGGTCGCGGGCTCGTTCAAGAAGGTATGGGAGCGTTTTGCGGAGAAGTGGTAGATTGAGAAGCAACGTTTTCCGGACCTCGGCGCTTGTATCATTCTGCATAATGTCAACCAGTTTCTCCACCAGAGCTGCACTATCCTCGTCTTCTTCGTCTTCGTTGCCCGCCAAGCGCCCAAGACCCATCACCGCTTGCACTCTCACAGCTGGTTCTTTATCCCTGATCCGTTTCAAAAGGCCCTGCCGGATAGTATGGTATAGGTCGTCGTCAATCATCTCAAGTGAATTCACAATGTGCGCAGTGATCTGTGTGGCACGGAAGCGGACAGTCCGATCCTTAGTAGCGAGTAGAGGCACAACGAGGGCAACCAGGCTCGTTGCCAAACGGGAGGTGGGCGTTTCGGCGCTGATTTCTTCGTCATCGTTTGCGAAAAGCTCTGCGTCCTTCTCCGACGCATGGGTCAAGAAGGTGCCAATGAAGCGTAGGAGACGGTCGCCGACAGGCTCCGATTTCTTAATGGGCAGGATGCGCAACATGCAGCGACCGACCTCCGCATTGAATTCCGTTTCGGGGAGTGTCTCCTCGCCTGGAATCAAGGCTTCCTCCTGAGTTTCTTTACCATTCTTCTTGGATGTCTTCTGCGATATTCCGCAGCAAGTCTCTTGGAGCTTTCTTAGTCGGACAACGAGTTTGCGATGTCCGGTTGTGGAGCGTTGAGCGTCCGCGAAGAGTGAGCAAATATCCCGGCGCAATGTGGGAATGGCTTCGGGCAAGGGGAGTTCCTCCGGAATGGCGACAGAAGGAGTCACAGATCCAGCACGTCCCCCCGATGTCGATGGTTGAGCGGATGTTCTACGCGATGCCGCAGAGATCGAACGGGCGGAAGATCGACCGGGCATGGTGTCTGGTTATGGAGGGGTAGACAGCGATAAATTGAGATGCGGTCGGTCAGCAAGGGGTTGTCGCATAAGTCAGGTCGATAACATCTCAAGACTGTTTCCACAGATTTGTATCTGGGCACCGTAGTTGCTGAGAAGCGCGTCTGATATTGTTGGATTTCGATTCCGATGGGATGATGATTGCCGTTTGGTTCAAAGGTCAAGTTTATCGCCAAAACATTCGCGGATGATAACCCGCAGTCACGGGGTGTAGAATAAACAAACAGCCCGAAACGGGAAAGGCTAAGATAAGGGTTAGGGTTGCTAGGATCATGTTACTAACGTACAATATATCATGTCTGGTACGGAGTACTAATGTTATACGGAGTATATTATCTTTACTATCTAGATAAGATTAGAACCCCTTTCCCTGTTATTTGCATACCATGTCAGAATCAGATTATTAGAGACCATCTGTTTGATGTTAAAACCGACCTCAGTTTCAATTCACACTATCACGCCATCGATCACGTGAGATCTCATCGCTGACTAATGCCGACAATCGGCATTTGCGAATCTGGGGAATGGAATGGACTTTCTCTGCGACTGATTGTCTCTTGCATAGCAGACGGTGTTCGGGAGTAGCTGTGCTAGTCTTTAAAGCCATTGAAAAACAAGAAAAAGAAAAAGAAAATGTTCCGCCAAAGCATTCGACGCTTTGGCACCACTGCGCTTCGCGCAGCAGAAGGATCAACCGCCTATGGTATCCGAGTGTCGCAAGCTCAAGGCTACGTGAATGGTCTTACAGAAGGTACGCGAATTAGAGCAATATGAGAGTGCGCTACACAAACCACGGCTTCTGACGGTCTACCATGCAGCAATTGGAAACACACCACTTATCCGACTGAAGCGTCTTTCCGAAGAGACCGGCTGTAACATCCTCGGTAAAGCCGAGTTCCAAAACCCCGGAGGTAGTGTGAAGGACCGTGCAGCATTGTTCGTTGTCAAGGATGCGGAGGAGAAGGGTCTCTTGAAACCTGGCGGTACGGTGGTCGAAGGAACAGCTGGTAATACTGGCATTGGGTTGGCGCACGTTTGCCGGTCGAAGGGCTACAAACTGGTTATCTATATGCCCAATACCCAGTCTCAGGGGAAGATTGACCTGCTGCGGCTGTTGGGCGCGGAGGTCTACCCTGTGCCCGCGGTGGCCTTCGACAATCCACAGAACTATAATCACCAGGCGCGTCGACATGCCGAGTCCCTGGACAATGCGGTCTGGACCAACCAGTTTGACAACACGGCCAATCGCCAGGCTCACATTGATACGACCGGCCCGGAAATCTGGACGCAGACCGACGGACAGGTTGACGCCTTCACTTGTGCGACTGGAACGGGGGGCACTTTGGCTGGAATTACCCGCTACCTTAAGACCGCCAGCGACGGACGGGTGAAGTGCTTCCTCGCCGACCCTCCAGGCAGTGTTCTTCACAGCTACATCCAGAGCGGCGGAAACCTGACCGAGCGCTCCGGGAGCAGTATCACCGAGGGCATTGGCCAGGGTCGTGTCACGGACAACCTCCAACCGGACATCAGTCTTTTGGACGGATCGCTGAATATCAGCGACGAGAAGTCGATCGAGATGGTCTACCGCTGCCTCGACGAGGAGGGTCTCTATCTCGGAGCGAGCTCTGCGCTCAACGTGGTTGCTGCGAAGGAAGTCGCCGAGAAGCTCGGCCGGGGCAAGACCGTTGTCACCATCCTGTGTGATGGCGCCTATCGTTACGCCGACCGTCTTTTCTCGAACACTTGGCTCCAAAGCAAAGGGCTGAGAACCGCTATCCCCCAGCATTTGGAGAAGTACATCGTGCTTCCATGATGTGGCCCTGTATTTAATGTCTAGACCAGTGTTAATCTACCGAGATCAGTGATATCGTATACATCCCAACCTTCGCTAAATAAGAGTGAGATTCCCTGCCCTGCCGTACCCATTATACCCAACGCCTCTCAAACTCCACTACGAATGCTCGCTGTACATTCCCACCCCCACATACCCCCAAACCTCCAGCACGCCCAACCCCAACAATTGAGGAGCGTGCGCGTGGTGTGGGGTCGGTTGCTGGCGCATTGCAGCGCAGAGTACCTCGTGGGGGGTTCGGTCTCGAGTTTGGGGATGGTTAGGGGGAGGGGGAGGGGGAGGTATTATTGTTGGTGATAGGGGAGTCAATCTGCAGGTCATGTTTATGGATGTGAAGGTGGATTTACGTTGCAAATGTTGGGTTGAATTGTTTATACTCGTGCTGACGTTATCCCCGGATACAACAATTTTGTATGTGATGAATTGCTTATGGACTCTACTGTACGTACGCTATGTATGTTCTACGACTTACCAGTGACATTCAGTCCCCAGGCCGAAATTCTCGTCTCCTGCGATGTCAATTCGGTGATGTCTAGTCGAGCCTGTTAAGAGTTAAGGTAGTGATGGAGGGTGTGTTTAGTGAAGGCATAGGTTGATGTTAGTAGACTTAGCATGTCTCAAGCACATTTACTGGACCAACAGTCAGCGCTGTGTCAAGGTACTTGTCAGCTTAGGCTGTCATCTGTCACTAGCAAACAGGATCAAAGACAACCGAGGAGGATATCGTAAAGATATCCAGAAGAATTGAAATAAAATAACAGGAGATAAAAGATCCGAGATGCAGTCAACTATCAAATCAACCCAGCGCCTTTCGCAAATGAGCATCCAATGCTTACGCAAATAGTGCATATCATCATCATGAAAAAAGAAGAAGGAGAAGAAGAAGGAGGGGAAACAAAAGAAGAAGAAACTACAAGTCCCGGAGCAAGCTGCCCTCGGCAAAAGGGTTCGCCGGGGAAAGGTCCAGCATTGGCTTGGTGGCATTCCGGTCTCCGGTAGCTACTCCGTGGCCTTTTGGCATTCCAGGCGCAGCGGCGACCTGTGCAGAACGAGCCAGAAGACTATTCGGTATGAACGGTTCCTCGCGAGGCTGCGAAGGATCCAGAGGGCTACTGGGGGACGTAGGCGCCGTACGCGAGTACTGGGCGCGGTGCTGACTACCGGCACTGTGGTTCGTATTCGAGCGCTTGCGGGTCCGAACGTCTGCGGTGGGCGAAGGTACTTCCGGTCGTCTCCAGGTCGTCGCAGATGGGATTACGATGCCACCGGGCACCTCCGGCCCCGTCGCAGCGTCAACCAGTGGCACGCCAGGTTCAACGGTGACCCCTCGGCCTTTGCGAATGTGCTGCGGAGGCTCTTGATAGACAGGCGTCAGATCGACGAGTGGTTTGGTCTTCACCGACTGTGACCGTTTGACAAGTCCTCCACTGGGGTCGGGCGTGTGCGTCGACGTCATCGTGTTCGAGCGACTATTGGATCGGCTATTGGCGTGGCTACTGGAGCCAGCATACTGACGGCGAGATTCCATAACACCAACGAGACCATTGAAGAACGGCTCGTCAATAGCCTTCTTCTCCTTTTCTTCTCTCTCCTTCATCGCACGGTGACGTTGAGTATAGGTTCGCCCCAAAAGACCACCCGAGGCAAACGGGGACTCATCGGACGACTGCGGCGCAGACACGTCGCTATCATCGGGGAACATTTTCGGAAATGACGAGGGGGGTGGTACATGTTCCCGCGCGCTCTTTTTCATGGAATACAATTCTTTGGCTTTGGATGCCTTGAGACGTTCGACTGGGGAGTCGCTACTCTCCGCGCCAGAGTGGGTGGGGGATTCCAGGTTCACTAAGGGCTTGAAAGGTTTCTTTGAGCTCGACACGGCATCGCCGGCATCCGCTGGGGATTCGGCTTTATCCTCCGAGCTGCCTGCGCCGAGCTTGCTCACCAGATACCAACTGCGCCAGGACTGCACCGCTCGATGCCAGACATCGGCGACTGCTTTGTCATCGGTCGAAAAGAAATGGACATAATTCTCAGTGGAGAGAAACATGCTAGATTTCTGCTGGCTTTTGATGGCCTGGCATATCTTCTTAGGCGGTTTCACATTGTTCGACAGGTAGCTGGATGTGGGCGAGTAAATATCAAAGTCAGACAGGTGGCACACATTGACAGAGTCCAGGCCTTGCTCCTTCTTAGACCAGGTAATCTGTCCGTCCGCCCGGAGAGTCACGTAGCGCTTGTCCCATTTGCGCGGACGTTGGGAGTAATACATGGGCAACGTCACATCCGCCGGTCGTTCGGTGGGAGCGTGTCGCGGGTCCAGCAGAGAGAGTGCGTCGAGACTGGCGGCCGGCACAATGATCAGCGTGTTTTCTTGATCGTGCCCCCACGAGTTCAAGACTTCCCGGACCGACTCGTACGTGCGCAAAGGCCGCTCTAGTCCGAGTTCTCCGAAGGATTCCATCAAGATGAATTTGGGAGGGTCAATTTGATCTGCCAGGCACTCTGCGGCATTAACCAATAGGTCTTGGGCGGTAGTAGATGGAGTAACGCAAAGGTTGAGGGACGTCTTCCTATACTGGACGACAACCCTGCGCTCACCGGCATTGACTGCGGAAACCGGTGCGTCAATGCCCGGGAAGCGGTTTCCCACACTCGTATCAAGGGCGGTTACCTCCTTGTTCGCCTTTTCAGCTGGCCGCGAAGGCATGGGCATTTCCTTGTGCGAGAGACGTTTCTCTTCGTGGCTGGTGCGCCGGCTGGCGACGCCATCTGCGTCCCTGCGCGGCGGTCGCTCCTCCGGTTTTTTGATATCTCTCTGCCGCGCTGTGGGTCTCCGATGTGGAGCCGATCCGGTTGGTTTCCGATCTTCTCCTGTCAAGCGATTCATCGCATCCTGCCTATGCTTTTCGCGAATCTCTTCGTCTTCCTCGCTGTCGGTCAGGAAGGGGTTCTTCGCGGCTTCTTCCACTTTGAGCGCCTTCCGTCGGTTTTCCGGTCGTCCTGCCGACACGGTATTCGACCTATTCACCGGTCGGACCTCCTCTCTGCCGCGCGAGCGTGACTGGACCGGACCCCCATTCGCGTCGCCGTGTGGTTTCCCACGGTGGGCCACGACTTGGTTTCCAGGAACTGGCACCGGGGGCACGTCCGTGAACGATTCCGTCGCCGCCCTCTGGCGCCGGTAACGCGACATGCTCCTCTTGATCTCCGGGCTTGCCCCGTTGGTTGCGACGGCGCCCTCTGGCAGTACCGGTCGGGCTGCGCTTGGGAGATCCGGCCGCGTCGTTCCCAGGGCCTGGTGTGGCTTTTGCGACGCAGCCTTTCTCACCGAACGGTAGCGGGAAAATTTCATGGGCGTTGGGCCTTGACCCGCAGCCACGACCTCTTCCGATTTTCCCATGGCCATGACTGTTCTGTTGGCAATGTGAATCCTAACCACGTCACATAGACCCCGTCAGCATCGCACGTTCAGCCTCACGGTCGATTGCTGCAGTGCAATGTTTGTCGTCGGTAGTCGACGGGGAATCTCAGTGCTTCCGCGAAATTAAAATGATGTCGAAGAATACGAAAGAAGGAAATAAGGTTGGTAGCGTTAGACTCCTGCACCGCAAATCAAGGCGGTCTCTGGGGAAAGTCAACCTTGAGACAGAGCGATCGACGAACCGAGGGGACGGTCGAGTGAAATAACAATGAGTCTCCTTCTCGTTGGCTGCCACCCCCTAAACGCTGCATATGTGTCGTGTCTATGTTTCACAGGACGTTTGTCCAGCTCATTTCCTTGCTGTCGATACACACGGTGGATCAAATTAAGAAAAGGGGGGCAGGATGCATCAGAACTGGAAAAGAATCTCAATCGGGGCTGGAATGTGCGGAGATAAATTGATAGATTATAGTGTAAATCAAACAGTGGGGGGAAGGGAAGAAAGTGGATGAGAGAGTGGAGATGGAGATGGAGATGGAGAGAGAGAGAGAGAGAGAGAGACAGAGAGAGAGAGAGAAAAAAAGGTACGATCGATCAGGTGGTAAGACGCAGGCACCCTGTAAGGAGGTTGTTTATTCAGGTACAGTACGGAATACTGTATACATGTAGTACATACGGAGTACACCAAGAACCTCTATGAGGAATGTGATCTGAAAAGGGGGGAAGGAAGAAAAGAAACGAAAAAGTTCCAGGGGGAAAAAGAGAAGAAAAGAAAAAAGAAAAAGAAAAAAAAAAAAAAGAATAGTAGAATGGGAACTGTGTACCTATTTTTTTTATTTTTTTTATTTTTTTTTTATTTTTTATTTTTTTGATTTATTTTTATAATTTTCATCATCCAATTTTTTTTCCTCGTTGACTATTTTTAATTTTACATTTTCTTTTATTTTAATTTGACAACAAAAAACCAAACCAAACGGTTGGTGCATCTGGAAAACTAGTGTGACGGTAACCAACGATTGATCTCCCCCGCCCAATAACCTTAGGCAGGGGGGGGGCTGGAAAAAGAAAAAAAGAAAAAAAGAAAAAAAAAAAAAGAAGAAAAAAGCAACTTACAGACATTCACATCCATCCATTATCCTTATTGAATATACGGAGTACAAGAAACTACTAGTCTTGTTGACTACTGTCATCCTTCCAAGTTTTCAAGGTTCAAGGATAAACAAAACTAATCAATAATGAAGATCCACAATAATAATTGATGTCATTATGAAATTCATGCAGAGATTATCAAATTCTCTTTCAAGTTCTTCTCTCGCTTCCAAGGTTGAATGTGAATGGTACAGTAACACTACTCCGTATAACGGAGGGAAATGAAGATCGCCAAGAACTTTTTTTCTGTGCCCCACCGTCGGACGGATCCCGAATGACCTAAAGATATAGTATGAGATAATCAGATAGACGGTGAACTGATACGGAAGAAGAACAGAATACGGAGTACACTGACTCAAGTTTTCCCCCCCCCTACACAAAGATCTCACTGAGAAATTCAATCCCAAGATCCATGGATGTCCGCCGCAGTGCCTTATTTTTTGTATGCGCCCAGTCGATTCCGCCTAGTTCTCTGCATTAGCGTCATGCACTACCCGACGATCTTAATATCAACTTACCACCACGCGACAAAATCCGTCGTGCGGACATCAATTCCGAGATCCCGGAGTCCCTTGGTCGACAGATGAACGTCGTAGGGTCGCTGGACCGGGGAATTGGGGTCGTTCCCTTGCTGGTCCCGGATCATTCGATCCAGGGGCAACCCCAGCACCTCTGCAAACTTCTCACAGATCTCGTACTTGGTCATACGGTCCTCCGACGTAAACTGGAGGATATGGGGCAGCTCCGGCAATCGCGTCCGTTCCTTGATATACCGGATGACAATGTCCCGACACACGCGTGCCACGTCCTCGGTGTTCGTGGGATACCGCTGCGCCCAGTCATCCATCGTCACACGGGATTCGGGGCCCTGAGACTTCCACACCGCATCGATCAGGGTGTTAACCGCACTCTCGGAATTGTCTCCCGGACCGTATAAGACGGGCACCCGGAGAACTAGACCGAGTCCGGTCGCCTTGGTCGCCTCCAGAACAACCCGCTCGCCATCCAGCTTCAACTGGCCGTACAGATTAGGCGGGTTGGTTTCCGCATCAGCCTCATACGGAGCCTCGCCTTCCTTACCGGGAAATACGTAGTCCGTCGAGATGTAGATGAGGAATGCGCCGCGGGACGAGGCCTCCTCGGCCAGGGTTCGCGTCGCATCGACATTGACCCGGCGGGCTTTCTCGGGGTTTTGTTCACACTGGTCGGGAAATCGATTCGCAGCGCCTATTTGATCACTCGGAATCAGTCTCACGCCCCCTCCACTCCCGAGACTCTCCACACATTATACAGGCTTACAGTGAACGATAATCTGAGGTCTGGAAACCTATTAATGGATTGCTTCACACGTCTCCACCTCGGTGATATATGTACGTACTTGACTTCATCCAGGATCCGCTTCACATCCTCCGTATTCTCCAAATCGGCTTTCAGGATTGTCGGCGGTGCGGCTCTGGAATAGCCCTGACCGACGACGAAACAGGCAGAATGCTTGAAGGTGTTGAACACCTGCCGGCCAAGCAAGCCGGTCGCTCCAGTCACAAGTACAACGCTTGCCATCTTTTCCGACGTTGACTCCGATGTGGACATGATGGAAGGAAGATTTCAATCCAGTGGCGGGGGTTCCGGAATTGGTGTTCGTTGAGAGTCCGCGGGGCAGACTAACAGTAGTGACGTAACCTGGACCACTTCGTCTTGGACTGTACAGGTTTTTTTTTCTTCCAGTTTGGTCTTCAGTTGTTTACTCCGTATGTTCCTCGATAATATTATGTACTCCGTACTCCGTACGCACTACTCCAGTACTACGGAGTACGTCTATCTAGTGGGTATGGCGAAATATTTAATCCACCTCAATATTCACAACCTACTTCCAGGTTTCCTAGCGCCATTCCCCATTTGGTCTTTGGTGCCCAATGGCTTGTCTTGGCTGCGAACCGACCACAAAGAATGATTCGTTTGTTATGCAAAGTACCTTTTCGATGAATCCGCTTGGTGTTACAACCCCTTCGAATTGAAACTATTGAATTGATTAATACGAAACCACCCAAAAACTCCAAGCAAGAATACCCGACGCAGAGTGATCCGACTAAGTACTAGTGAAGTCGTGATTGACAACTGTCGATGGGAAAAAGAAAGTAAAATAATCATTTCACTTTGTTTTTCTTTCTTTCTTTCTTCTCTTTTTTTTTTGGGATTTTTGTTTTCTTTTTCTTTTTTCTTTTTTCTTCTTTTTTCACCTCTATCATATCCTGGAATAACTGTACATACATCCAGTGGCAATTATGTAGATCTTGATACAATCATGGGATACTTAGTACTCCCTACGTATCATGTACTCTTGGACTCCGGATGTTGAGCCGGAAACTTTTCCATGTTCCCAGATGAGGATTGAAAGTCCGGAGTTGGCGCCAACTCCGGTTCGGTCAGTTTTTTAGTCTACCGGGAACAACAAATATTGCCTTTCTTTTTTTTTCTTTTCTTTTTTTTCTTTTCTTTTTTTTTTGCTTTTGCTGTATTGCTAAACACCACATCATGTCGAGCGCCAGAAACGTCTCGGTCGCCTTGCGAAGGGCTCGACTACCCCGACCACGCTGTTTCATCCAGCCCGTGGTCTCTCGGGGCCCCTCGCAGATCGCCACCCGTCCATTCAGCGTTTCCGCCGTCGTCAATGCGACCAAGGAGATCAAGTACACCAGCAATGCCTATCCCAATCTCAAGCGGGATCCCAAGTTTGCGGAGATGACCGCCGAAGATGTGAAGTTTTTCCAGGAGTTGCTGGGTTCCCAATCGGCCGTGATCGACGGTGTGACGACCGATGCCACCGATGATCTCGAACCGTTCAACAGCGACTGGATGCGCAAGTATCGGGGCCATACCAGACTGGTGCTGAAGCCGCAGAACAAGGAGGAGGTGAGCACGATATTGAAATACTGTAACGAGAAGAAGTTGGCGGTGGTACCCCAGGGGGGCAACACGGGTTTGGTGGGAGGTTCGGTGCCCGTGTTCGATGAGATCGTCATCAATACCTCGCGGATGAACCAGATCCGCTCCTTCGACGAAGGCTCGGGCGTCCTGGTCGCCGATGCAGGTGTGATTCTGGAGGTGGCCGATCAGTACTTGGCGGAGCGGGATCATCTGTTCCCGTTGGATTTGGGTGCCAAGGGTTCATGCCATATTGGAGGAAATGCGGCGACGAATGCCGGCGGACTGCGTCTGCTGCGGTATGGAAGTCTGCATGGCAATATTCTCGGGGTGGAGGCCGTGTTGGCGGATGGAACCATCGTCGACTCGCTCTCAACGCTGCGGAAGAACAACACCGGCTACGATCTGAAGCAGCTGTTCATCGGTTCGGAAGGGACGATTGGAATCATCACGGGGCTTTCCATCCTGTGTCCTCCCCGGCCGAAGGCGGTCAATGTGGCCTACTTCGGGGTGGAGAGTTACGATCAGGTGCGCCAGGCGTACAAGGAGGCAAAATCCCATTTGTCGGAGATTCTCTCCGCGTTCGAGCTGATGGACGGCCGCACGCAGCAGCTGGTCCACCAGTCCACAGGCAACAAGTACCCCCTGGAGGGCGAGTACCCCTTCTACTGCGTGGTCGAGACCAGTGGATCGAATGGGGAGCACGACATGGCGAAGCTGGAGGCATTCTTGGAGCACATCATGGGCGAAGGGATCGTCGCCGATGGCGTCTTGGCGCAGGATGAGACTCAGTTCCAAGGGATTTGGCGCTGGCGAGAAGGGATCACCGAGGCTCTGAGCCACCTGGGTGGGACTTACAAGTACGACGTCTCGATCCCTCTGCCCGAACTGTACCAGCTTGTGGAAGACTGCCGGGAGCGTCTGACCACGCTAGGATTCGTCGGGGACGACGATTCCTTCCCCGTCCGCGCGGTCGTGGGATATGGCCACATGGGCGACTCGAATCTGCACTTGAACATTTCAGTCCGGCAGTACAACAAGGAGTTGGAAAAGGCCATTGAGCCCTGGGTTTACGAATGGATCCAGAAGCGCAATGGTAGCATCAGCGCGGAGCACGGACTTGGCCTTGCGAAGAAGGAGTTCATCGGGTATAGTCAAGACCCGACCATGGTGAAGTTGATGAAGCAGTTGAAGGATTTATACGATCCGGTGAGACGTCTCCTCTCTGTTTCCCGTCTATGCCAGCTAACCTGTTTCTTAGAACGGTATCATGAATCCCTACAAATACATTTAGACTATTTTGAAAAAGCACCGGCGTTCTGTATGCCTCTGAGAAAGTTATTATACCACAGGGTGTGAATATTATTAGTAAGTTCAAGATCTGATCTTCCAACATGGACTCAACTCTTTTCTCCTCCTTGCCCCCAGTAATATAAGTCGACGTTTCGGTTCATTCAACAAAACACATCCCTTTTAGTCATCCATTAGAAGTGGTAGCCAGAAATCACCTATAGTCAGGTGGTTTTCCTGAGATGGTGAATACTTCTGAATACAATGAATGTCATCTGATCTCTACCTTACTAGTTAGTACCGTACGTTCGAGAACAGTAAAGGTTCCTGACCAATCGCGGTATAAGGCAAGGCTGCGGGGTAGGTTCAATACCGAGTACATACGGAGTACTCCGTACTCCGTACATACTCCGTACCTACTAGTATTATCTAATCAGTGCCGAAGGAGGTCCCACTCGGTGCCTCAGGCGGTGGTTGCCATGCGCTACCGCCTGTTGTTTCCCACGAACCATGGAAAAGTGCGGCAGTCAACCATTGGATGTGCCGGGAGAAAACCACTGACTGCCCTGGCATTTTCAAGCTACTCGAAGCTCGATTTCCTTCTCCGCTCCCTCTTCCCCCGACTGATTGAGTTCAACTCCGAGATCTTGCCGGTACAGGATTAGCCGGCTGGCTGTATGGGCTGCTCATTGTCTCGTGTCATTTCCTGTGATTTCCTGTCATCTCCGGTCTTTGTTTCATCTTCATTTGGTCGTCATTTTTCTTTGTGGTCGTGCCCCTGAGCTACGACCAAATCCGGCGCGAAACATGGCGGACGATATGGCAAGTCATTATCAGATGATGGAGGAATTGGGAAGTAAGTGAAACCATGGCGGAGGTCTCAACGAGCAGGGGCTGACGGTTTCCGCACGTATAGGTGGGAGTTTTGGAACCGTTTACAAGGCAATTGAAAAATCAACTGGACAGATCGTTGCGGTCAAACATGTACGGTCCACCGGAAATTTTTTCCGCCTCGTTGAATCCTTTGTCTGTTCTTTGACTGATGTTATCTGTCACATTCTAGATCGACCTAGAATCGAGCGAAGATGATATCCAGGAAATCCAGCAGGAGATATCCGTCCTGGCGACGTGCGCCAGCCCGTACGTGACACAGTACCAGGCGAGTTTTCTTCGAGGACATAAGCTATGGATTGTGATGGAATACTTGGGCGGAGGATCCTGTCTTGATCTGGTAATTCCAAACTCGATGACCGGATCCTGAAAGTTTCTGCTAATGGGTGATAGCTGAAACCCGGCGTTTTTAACGAGGCACATGTCGCCATTATCTGCCAGCAGCTCCTACAAGGCCTGGACTACTTGCACAGTGAAGGAAAGATCCATCGGGACATCAAAGCGGCAAATGTGCTCCTCTCGCACACCGGAAAAGTAAAACTGGCGGATTTTGGCGTGGCGGCACAGCTGATCAATATCAAATCGCAACGTAACACGTTTGTCGGAACCCCGTTTTGGATGGCGCCCGAGGTGATTCAGCAGGCTGGATACGACTACAAGGCAGATATATGGTCCCTTGGGATCACAGCCATTGAGATGATCAACGGGGAACCTCCACATGCCCGCACTCACCCGATGAAAGTGCTCTTTCTGATTCCGAAGGAACCGGCCCCTCGACTGGAAGGCGACCAATACAGCAACACTTTCAAGGACTTTATTGCACAATGCTTGACTAAGGATCCGGACCGTCGGCCGAGCGCGAAAGAGCTTTTACGACACAAGTTTATTCGGAATGCGGGGAAGACGGAGGCACTGCAGGAGCTGATCCATCGGAAGCAGGATTTTGATGCTGGGAGGGGTGTGACGCGGAATGTCAAGTACTACGCGGAGTCTCTGTAAGTGCAACTGACATGGCTTACCATGTGACCCCCACTAACGCTGTGACCTAGGAATACTATCACGCATTTAGATGATGACGACGGGTGGGTGTTCGACACCGTCAAAGCATCCACCATGAAAATTCCAGAGGACCCGTGGGAGGAAGAGAACGACTTGGACTCGCAGGACATCCTGTACAACGAAACATCGGAAATGATAGACAGTCTCCACATCTCCAATCCCCCGCCACCTCCGAAGCACGCCCCGAACAGCGCGGTCAATACCGCCGTACGACGGATCCCTGCTCCCGAGCGCAGCCCTCCCCCGCGCCGCGACTATAAAAAGCGACGATCCAGTGGAATTAAACAGCCCTTGGGGGTCGACTTGAGCTTTGGCAACAGCCCATCCACCGTCCGACAGTTCCGTCGAGTATCCGATAAGATCCCCGCCGAACCTTCCGAGAGCTCTCAGCCCTTGTTTGGACCGGATGAGAACAGTAGCCCGAAAGCATTGTTCTCCGAACTGAACAGTAAGGAGGCGCAGCTCGGACGACGGGCATACAGCAAAGCTGTCGGGCTGGCCTGCCAGGAGGTTCTCGGGACGACTGGGAACCAAGAAAAGCGAGAGGCGATCTCGCGACTGGCAGAGGCCTGGAGTGATCTGGAGATGGTGGACCCCGAGGGATTGTACCATATTCTGAAGACCATGAATGAAAAGCTGCACGGGTAAGTTGGGGTGAACTACGGAAGCGTCGGTCGGTCGTTGGGCTAACGGAGCTTTTTGAAACAGTGATCCAAAGCTGTCCGGCCTTGTTCCACCAGCTCCACCCCCCGAATCCCCACAGCGCCCACGACTCGTTTTGGCACAAAACAACCCGCACCTAAAAAGCCACCGACGGCGGCAGTCCGCCGCCGTGGCGGAGACCAGCTTGTCACCGGCACAATTAGCCCATCTTCCGGGTCATCCAGTGCCTGGGATGGAGCATACCAAGCAATTGTCGGATGTGCTCTACCAGCGGTGGTCGGAAGGGCTGCGCAATCGCTGGCCCGGAATCTAACGGCATTTTGGCCCTGAATGACGCTGTCAGGGGCTATGTTTTTTTTTTTCTCTCTTTCTTCTTCCCTTTTTTCTTTTTCTTTTTCTTTTGGTTTTGCGCTGTACAAAAAAAAACAAAGGGTCTGGAGGCGTTTACAGATCCAGTTTGCTGGTTTGGCCTGTTACTTTACGCCTAATTTATATTCTCCCTTTGTCTTCCTGGATTTTGGCTTGGGGTTACCTGCTGGTCGATCACACCCTGGATGGAGAGACGAGGGTGAGATGGACGTTTCCAGCCAGTACACACCTCGACACTTATATTTTTTTTTTCTCTTTCCTTTTTGATTGCTTTCTCATCAGATCACGGACTGGATTCTGGAGTTTCGTCTATGTGGGGTTTCATTTCTGGTAAATTTTTTTTTTTTTTTTGAGGATTTGTGATTCTCTGGTTGTGATCCATCTGGTGCCTTTTCTGGGTTTTTCTTTTTTCTTTCTTTTTTTTTTCTTTTTTCCCTTTTAATTTTAATTTTTTTAGGGAGACCCATCAGGGTGTATGTGAAATATACTGTTGAATTTGTCAGTAATCGGGGCCAGTGGTGGGTATCGCAATCAAGACTCCCAGCAACCAAATTAAGGCCACGGCAAGGAGGGGAGATCGACAGTAAGGATACTTGACGGTATTACTGAGAGAGATGCCGATACCAACTCAATACAGAGTACTCCGTACTCTGTACTAAGTTTCCCTTTCTGCAGCTGTCAACCACATGTTCCCTTGACTATGGAATGTACTCCGTAAGGTAGGGAACACTAGACCTCATATACTCTGTACTAGTCTTCTATCTTGCAGAAATTAAGCCACTGCACCAGAGATGATTATACGGTAAGGACCGACTCCGCTGCAGCTCCAGATGACTACTACCTACGGAGTACTCCGTAGGTACTATAGTACTCCTCCTATATTATAGTATACTATATTTAATCCAACGAAGTGGCCAATCAATCTCAGGTGACGACGATCAATTACCCCCCCTGAACGAGCTGGACACGGAAGAGATGCGCCTTCGACCCGCTTCAGGCTCTTTATCAAAGACAACATCCAATTCCTTTCGTTGATACTAATTTAAATTGTCTCCAGTTTAGTGACTTGGCCAGACCTTTTAATTCCTTCCAAAGGTGGTGTCCCTTTCCTCTCTCTCTCTCTCTCTCTTCCTCTCTCTCTTTTCTTTTCTTTTCACCCTGTCTTTTGGATCTCGTGTGGATTGGTACGGAGTACTCCGTACATATCACTCTCTTCCACTCTTTAAAAACCCCATTTAAGTTCTATTGGTTTGATTTGATTTATTTACTTTTTTATTTTCTTTTTGCTTGGCCAACCCAATCCATTGCGATTATTTTTTGTGGGCTTTTAACTTTTCCCTTTCTTGGATGTGAATCTTTATTTTCGTTTCTTTTATTTGTATTTTTATTTTTATTTTATTTTTCATGTCATGATCCTGTCCTTTCCATTCAAGTTCATCGCTTGTCAATCTCAACTGTAATCCGATGTCATGGCAGAGATCACGGGAACGGAATCACCTGCGCCGGAAGCGTTCCAAGTATCGCGACGCTCGTCGTCCGACTACTCCTTCACCAAGGAACTTCTCGAACAGCGTCAACTCCATCAGCAAAAACGAGCGTCCCTCCCCGTCCGTCCCCATGGGGCGGCTCGCCACAAGAAACGCTTGACCCTGAATTTTCCGATCAACGTACCTGCCCTGACAACTACGTTGGATTCCAACGTCGCGTCTCCGAGTTCCATGACGCCCGTGATTCGGCCGTCGACGCGACACTCGCATGTCCCCACCGTCGGTACACCCGTAGCCTTTGACGACCAAGATGACGGGGCCGGCCTCTTAACCGCCATTGCATCGCAGGAACGAAAGGTACTGGAGCTCCGGGAGGAGCTCCAACAGGCGGAAACAGAGCTGGACTCGTTGAAGAGACAGTGGGAGTCATCGGAGAAAACCCGGAAACGGATTGATATCAGCCATCGTGCCGAACCGCTGATCCCTCTGCGATCCCCCGACAGGCCCGGTGCCGACAAGACGATCCTCCACAGCAGGGAACACAGTGTGGCGGGCTCGGAGAGTCCGTCCGTAACACAACCACGATTGAGCCGGGAGCTGGAGCGCCGGCATAGTGTGCGCGCCGCCGCGGCAAAAGGCACAACCATCTCCTCCAAGGGACGGCGAGTGTTCCAAGGGTCCCATACTCGGACCTTGTCGTTGCTGTCGCCTACCGTGGGCTCCGGCAGCAGCCCACCGGCGTCGGAGGTGGAAATCCGCCCGTCCGACCCGGATCGGATGGGTCGATCTCCACGGTCTGCCACCTTGCCGTCGGTTGAACGGAGCCCGATGGTCACGAGCCCGACCGATGATATGGTGTCGCAGTGGCGAAAGACGATGCCGCCTCCCTCGCGCGAGGCGCTGGTGCGCACGGGCAAACAGATGGCGTCCGACTTGCGCGAAGGTCTATGGACTTTCTTGGAAGATATCCGGCAGGCGACGGTGGGGGAGGAAGGAATCAACGCCACCGAATCGAGAGCGATGCCGTCCCGGAGCTCGATGCACGGCGGCACGTCCTCGCGATCTGTTTCCTCGTCCCGGAGTAAAGGCGCAGGAGCGAAATTATCTGGTAAAGACTCCAAATCGGCAGACATAGACGCGTCGTTCTGGAGTGAATTCGGCATTGATACAAGTGGGCAGCAGTCCCCGAACACTCACAGAGCCTCTACTACCCCAAGCGGGTCGAACGAACCACCCGGATCCAATCATCTCGATATTGAGGATAACTGGGACGAATGGGAGACTCCTCAACCCAAAAAGACGCATACCCCCTCGTCGAGTCAGTCGACGTGGGAATCAAAACAAGACCAGTCCCCGATCACTCAGGCCAGCAGTCCCCGCACGAGTACCAGGTGAGTCTGTCTTCTTTCGTCTCCGTCTCTGCCGCGTGCATTGTGGGCTCCCTGACAGTATATGCGCTGACGATGACCAGCTTCGGTGATTGGCGTCCCCTGCACGACGCGTCTGTCCCTGACCCCAGCGTGTCGGAAGGCATCCCCTGGCCTGCGCTGACCGACTTGCCATCCCCGAAATTGCCCCGAACCGCCACCGACCTGATGTCGGACTGGGAGCACAGGCTCTCGCCATCGCTGCATTCCCCCACCTTCGACCCCGATCACCAGAAACATTAAGTCTGCCCCTTGTTTCTCGTCGCCTTTCCCTTCTGGGCCTTCCACTCTTTCCGGAATGCTACTGTAAATATGGACATGGCCATGCAACGATCTCGCCGTCGCGGAGGCGTGACTGATCTAGTAGATCTGGAGCATGAGACCATACGGATAACGCAGGGTTATGATCGATCCCAATGCCTTTTACGACCAGCGTTCACTTCCTGACCTTCGTTTCGCTTCTTATTCGTGTCGGTCTTGCGTTGCATTTATTTGCTTTCTTGTACACCTTCTTTGGCGGGCGGAAGGAAGGGTTTGATCTAGATGCCAGAAGTAGAAAACGTGGAATATAGTACACTTATAGTACACTCTTATGCTCCGTAGTACAGCTCTTCTTCGATAAGCCTTGTAGTGATTAGATATGAGATCACGTGACACTAGCATCAGTGGTCTACCGAGGCCACCGTAAATAAATTTGCGTTGTTTGGCCATCGCATCTCCGCTCCGTCTTCCTGGCGCAACACTTCCCAGCTCTCCGTCCAACGATCTTCGAATCCCCAATTCCGACATCACTTCCCGACCCGACCGGAACCACCCCACCACCCCATCACAATGAACATCCCCGGCATGGGCTCCGCAGGCGCCAGCGCAGGAATCGGACTCCCCGGCGCCGGCATGCAAGGAATGAGCGAGCAAGAACAAGCCATGGTGAAAGCGGTTCGTGCGCGTCCCGAGAAGCAATGCGCGGGTTCGAAGCCCCAGACTAACGAGTCTGAAACCAGATGCAAGCGGCCATGGAATCGTGTCCGGTGAAAACCGTGATTTCAGGCACGATGGGATTCGGTCTTGGAGGAGTGTTCGGCTTGTTCATGGCCAGTGTATGTGTTCCGTACGCTTTTCACCCTCCCGCCACCTAACCCGAGCACAGATGTCCTACGACTCCACCTTCACCCCGCAGGGAAAAGCGATCATGGACCTGCCTTGGCGCGAACAGGTGCGACGCGGGTTCAAAGACATGGGATCTCGGTCGTGGTCGAGTGCCAAGAACTTCGGGATCGTGGGGGCGCTTTACTCGGGGACGGAATGTTGTGTGGAGGGTTTGCGCGCGAAGAATGATCTCACGAATAGCGTCCTCTCCGGCTGTATCACTGGTGGTATTTTGGGGGCCAAGGCTGGGCCTCAGGCTGCTGCTATGGGGTGTGCTGGGTTTGCGGCGTTTAGTGCGGCTATTGATGCGTATATGAGGATGCCTGGTGAGGAGTGAGTGAGTGTGTGGGTTTGTGGGGTGGGCGTTTTTTGGTTTTTGATAGAGCGGGCATTTCTTGGGCGTTGGGTTTCGTTCTGGGTTGCGGAGGTGAGGGCTTGCTCTCGGTGTATTATATTGTATATGGTAGGTTGATGTGTATAGACTATCTACACTTTTTCGCACTGGTCTGCTTCTCGAATGGGTGCTCGTTTGCAATATAGGGCCGGGATAGATGTCCGAATAGAGAAGCAGTAGGCAATGGAGAGTGAATTCACGTCTTGTCCCCGCAGGACTAGACCATAGCCCTACTTCACCTCACTACTAGGTGTATACTACGTTGGTATACTTGGATGTGAAGGGAGTGCCAGTGGTTACTACTTTCTGGGAAAAGAGGTGAAGGATTGAAGAGATGATGTGTACAACTGTACGACACGGGAATCTAGAATCAAGTGAATCGACCCTGTACTTCATTATATAATTTTCACCGCTGGTCAGGACTTAAGCACTCTTACCCTTCCTGTTACTCTCTTCTCAACTCCACTTCCCAACTCCACCATGACGACCATCCAAACCCCCGAAACCCAGCACCCCCCCGAGCCAGACCCAACCGAGACCGCAGACGACGGTCTCTGGTTCCTGCACCCAGACAACCAGCACCTATATTACCTATCCCGAGCCGAACTAGACAAAATCCCCGAGACCGATCCCCGAGACGACCTCGCAGAACTCCTGCCGAAGCCCGGGGCAGTCGAGCACTGGGTCCGCCAGCTCTGCTCGCCGACGAAGGAACGCTACGAGAGGCTGATGGAAATGGGGTGGGATCAAGACGAGGCGCACAATTTCCTGACCAACATCGAGAAGGAGCAGCTCTTCCTCTGCGCCGAGCTGCGAATGGAGGGGAAGAGCGAGGAGCAGATCACGGCGTTGCATGAGAGCTGCGAGCGGGCGATGAAGGACTTCTCACACTTGGACGTTCGCGTCCACGGCTTTCTCAAGGTGAATGAGATGCGGAATGCGTATGATTCGGAGGAGTATAGACGACGTCGGATGGTCATGCGTGAGGGACGGGAGGAGCGGTTCTGGGATCTGAAGGGGAAGAAATGATGGGGGGTTGGGTATTTTATCGAGTACTAAGCTATGTGTCTATGTCCTTGAGGGTTGAAATGAAATGCTATCAGTTGTCTACTTGATCACATACGGAGAGAGTCTCCCTGAACTACTGGAATGTTGCCCGAATCTCTACGATACGTACGATATGCTGAACAAGAACGTTCGATTGTGTCCTGATTCTCGCCTCGTTGAAACAAAGTCCTGCTCCATCCCAACCCCGAGAAGGGGAGCACCGGTTGAAAATCTCAGGCCGCGCAATTCACCTCAAAGGTAACGTCATTGAAGTAACATTTATTATTCTTCTTGCGGCACTAATCTCCCCATCAGCTTGAACGTAACAAGGAAAAAGAAATGCTGTCTGCCTACCCGGTGAGTCGAATCGCATTTCCACTCGCGATGCTTTCCCTCGCTGCTGTGGTGGCATTTCCCTCCAGCGTTATCGGGGATACATACGCCTTCCCATTTCTTCAAGGGCCGAGAGGAGAAGCTCTCCTCCGCGACGGGCGCCGGAAGAGCGTGGACTGCTACTGCAGCCAGGAGGGCAATTCCGTAGATATTTGCAATCTGCATCCTGGACGTTATACGTAGATGGATGGAATGTCGGGTTATGCCATGGTGATGACGAGACGGTCTTTTATATCTCCGTTTCGAAGAGCGTACGCCATGGTACATTCACTTCTATGCAAGAATACATCGGTTTCTCCGGATTGTGGTGAAATATGCTGTTATATTCACTGGCACTCCGGGGTGATCAGTTCAGGAGCCTGAAAATTCCATCCAGACATGCTCATTCCATCAAATGAGGTAGCCTGAGAGAGGTGAATACGAGAACCAGTAAAGACAGAAACCTCCACATCTTTCCATCTCTCCATCAAGTCAACGTACAGTGATTTCCAGTCCCGTCGTAATCAGCCTACTATGAAATGGGTTCCAACTTTTGGCAGCCAACATATAACCACAAGCATGAACGCCATGCGCAAACCAAGACACGCAGAGATCCCTAGCTGAACTCCCTCAGCTGCTGGACATCCAACCCCGGCCACCAGCTCGCCCGATCCTTGACGTAAAACTCCGCCTCGGGCTTCGCCTTCTCGAAGTCCTCGGCACGATCCAACGTCCCGGCCAGCACGATGACAGCGCTCTGGAACTCTTTGCGATCGGCCTCCTTGTAGAGTAAGATGCCGCAGGTCGGGCAGAAGTGCGTCGTCAGCTTCATGCCGCTCTCGTGGGTCGAGGTGTAGCTTTTCGGGGCACCCGATGTGATCCGGAAATGGGTGGTGGGAATCAGCAGGTTGGCAGAGCTGCCGCTGCTGAGCTTGCGGCAGGTGAGGCAGTGGCAGACGGCCTTTTAGTTAGGGTTAGGGTTAGCGATATATAGGGGGTGAGGGAAGGGCATGCGGTATACTATACTACCTTTGATAGGGGGTCGCCGCTGTAGTCGTATTTGACTGCTTGGCAGAGACAGGATCCGGTCGGCATGTTGAGAGTAGTGATATGAGTGAGTCCTTGGTATGAAGCTGATCTCAAGTTGATAAGGGCGGATGGAATGGGCTGCGTCGCATGGCTATATAGACGTTGGGTGGAATCTAGACCCCAGCTTTACCACGCTTTTTGACCATGTCAGCCCACCTGCAAAATCGATGGAACCGTCTGGTCTGTGGTCAGAACCGTGGGCACGCTGCATTGGCTTCGTATTTGAGCTTGATTAAGCTTTGGTTTGCCACCTTCCATGTCATATCTTTGGGTACGGAGTAGAGGGCAAAGACGATTCTCTTCCCTGTGTATACCAACGAATGCAAGCCAGCCACTGCCAAGCGGCTGAACGCCATGCAAGGTGGGAAGAAACTTGGGATATGAACCAGGAATTTCCCCCACTCTTCAGCAAAACCGATTTCGCAGAGCGCATTTTCCCACCATGGCAGACCACCAAAACAACGACCAGGAAGCAATAGAAGCGGAAGAAAGAAACGAAGCGTCGTCCCCGACCGACTCCGCCCTAGGCAGCACCGGCCACTCCAGCTACGCCACGTCCCTGCTCTCGGAAGCCAGAAACTACAAGTACGAGAACGGCCGTCGCTACCACTCCTACCGCGAAGGCCAATGCGTACTCCCAAACGACGAGCAAGAACAAGACCGCGAGGACCTGCTACACCACGTCCGCAACCTGCACTTCCACGGGGCGCTCTGCCACGCGCCCGTGCCCGACACCGTCGAACGGGTCTTCGACATCGGCACGGGGACAGGAATCTGGGCCATCGATTTCGCCGACGCCTATCCCAACGCCCGAGTCGTCGGCTCCGACCTCAGTCCCATCCAGCCGGCCTGGGTCCCGCCGAACCTGGAATTCTTCGTCGACGACGTCGAGGCCGACTGGACCTTTCCGCGCGATTACTTCGACTTCGTCCGCTCCTGCGACCTAGCGGGTTCCATTGCCGATTGGCCGCGGCTGCTTCACCAGGCCTACGGGCATCTGAAGCCCGGCGGGTGGCTGGAACTGTCGGATTTCGAGATGGAGCATTTCTCCGACGACGATACCCTGCACCTGGCACCGTCGCTGGGCGAGCTCTTCCGGTTGTTGATCGAGGGCAGCGCGCGCTTCCACCGGCCCATGGACGTGGCGGCCGAGCATGGGGATTCCATGCGGCGGGCTGGGTTCGTGGACGTGCGGGAGAAGGTCTATAAGGTAGGCCGTGTGGGCCGCCGGGGGGGGGGGGGGGATGTTCCCAGTGCTGACGGAAGATGTTGATGTTTTGCTCCGTATAGTTCCCTATGGGGCCTTGGGCGAAAGAGCCGCGGTTGAAAGAGGCCGGTCGGTTTCATCGCGAGGTGATGGTGATGAGTCTGGAGTCGTATGCGCTGGCGCTGCTGTGTCGGGTCCTGGGATGGTCTCCAGTGGAAGTCACCGTGTTCTTGGCTGCTGTTCGGCGGGAGTTGAAAGATCCTGGAGTACACGTTTACGGGAAGTTTCATGTAGTCTGGGGGAGGAAACCGACTCCGTGAGGGTTGGGCTGTCTTTCGGTTTTAGAGAATACGCAATCTCATTCGGAAGCCTTGATGTCTATAGACCCTGGACTCATTCCAGGAAATCTATCTAATATGGTTGCTTTTGTTTCCGTGAGAATAACTACATCTTATCCCCCAACATATCGAATTTCCGAGTCCTGAGCCCAGTATTTTCGAGACACGAAGTATGTATAGAATCTATATACCCGACCAAACAGAGAAAAAAAAAAAAAAAAAACATCGCAGAACATTATACAAATCATACACACATACATATCCAACGTCTCGCCATCCTACACCATCACGAAGACGCCGTGCTCAAAACTCTCGATCCTCCGACGAGCGCTCAGAGAACAGCCGGGAGCGAATGTCACTCCATTTCGACCAGGTATCCATATCAGGGAACCAGCTGGGCAAGGAATCACTCCAGCCCCAATAGTTCTCGGGGCCGCGGGGACGTTTAGCGCCCTCGGGCAGGTCCGCGGGCTTGACGAGCTCGTCGGCACGGTAATGCGTGGCGGCCAGACGTGCGCATTCTGCGGTGGCGCTGGGGGGGACGACCGTAGCCTGGGCGATGGAGGCGGCGCCAATGAGAAGTAAATAGGACAGGTTCATGCTGGGCTCTGTTCAGGATCAGTGGTTGGGGACCGAGCTGGGAAGGGGGGGGGAATACGTACTCGACTGAGAATCAATCGAATGGATTTAGACGGCACGAGAACGATGGACGGCGAACGGATAGAAGGATGAAATTCCCTTGGGAGTCGACACTCGCAGCATTTATTTTGTTGGACTAAGCTGAAGCAAGAACGTTGAGCGAATTCCCCGTCCTACGCTATATGGGCGAGTTCGTCTACGGAAATCCTACAAGCGGTGTGATGAGCTGATGATTTCTGGCGGTTTTCATTCGGTGGAAGGGCGTCGTTTCTTCCTAAATCGTCAAGGAGTGAGGCCTAGACGCCCGTCTAGATTAATCGTGATCCACAATGGCGACGCAAGGGTATCAGGAGATCATAAAGCGTCTCGTATCCGCCCTACTCTCTTCGTTCGTCTAGTTTACCCAGTGAAAACGGGCATGTTGAATAGTCTGCTGCGAGCACAAGCTCGTGGAATACGCCCTCCATCCTGTGGGACGAGTGGTCCTGCTAAAGATGACCGTATATCTACCGTGTTCTTTCCACCTGCCGCTTGGCATTAATAAATCGTGCACGGTCTGACCATCGAAAACTAGTCCCTATCCTGCACAGCTTTACTAGACCTAGTGCTTATCTTTACATCATACCGCCAGAATCGGCCGTGATAATGGAGACGCTGGCGCTGGACTGTCTTTTGTTGGGCCGGTCTCCAAGCGGTGACATTTGAGCTTCTCCGTCCTGGACTACAAATAGTACTCCGTACCCCATGCGAGAACGCAGATTCTAGTGTACTGCGTATGCTGTAGCGAGTCCCACCACATGTCGGAGTGATACGCAGAGATCGTCCTGTCAATCGGTACCAGATACTCCGTATACTACAGTCCTTGGTTCCAGTCCGGACGAAGGGGTACTGAGCCTAAATCAGTCGAATTTAGTCATATGTCTAGTGAGAGAAGGTTTCTTCGATTTACGAAGCAATCACCAAAGAGGCAGATCTGATTTTCAAGCAGCTCAATAAAAAAGTGTGTAGATCTGGAATGTATGGCTCTCTTCGTTGGGATTGGATCTCATTCACCACCCATTCTGATTGAAAACGCAGGAGACCAGTAGCTAGGACGCTGTTAGCGACAGACCGGCCGCTGGGATGTTCTGAATGAAGAACATGTCTTCTTTTTTATCAATGCCACGGCTCAGCGGCAAGCCGTGGGCCTGTGCGCTCGGTACGGGTAACTCGTACGATCTCATCCCACACCCACACCCGACCCGAGACGGGTCCGGATCGGGTTTTTCGGGGAACCTGTACCGAGTATTCTAGCAATTTGGGTTCGAGACTTCGAGAAACTGGTATAGCCCTGCCAAGCATGGGTTTTACTCCTTCGTACGGAGTACTCCATTGAGTATCTATCCAAAAAAAAAGGCTCATCTTGTTGCTGCCACCGCTGCATCTGGCAATTTACAGAGTACCCCGCTCCGCGATCTTCGTCTAGAGTTCGAGAAGCCACGGCGAGGTTTTCGTGGGGGTAGACATATGCGTGGTACCTTTGACAGCCTATTCCGTTTTCCTTTTCCATTGCCATGGGTAGGTAGGCTGTTTAGATAGTTGTATCCTGTGAAATGAATGCCTTACACCTTCCTTTCCTCGCCCACTCAAACGGGTCAAAACACTCACCTCTAGCCCTCTTGCATGAACAGCAATAAGGCATAGTTGCATGCTTTAGGTACATTTGATATCTGTACCGCAAAACAGGGTTCGTAGACCGGAATTACTATATGATCGGTCCCTACTATTCTCGCTGGCTAAGTTACTTCCAGACAGTGACCAATTAAGCATCAGCATGAAGGGCATCATTCGCCATTTTCAGCAAGATGGTTCCATTGAAGGCAACTTCGACTATGAATCAGGAGGGACTCTGTACTTCTTCTACTGCCATAGCCTCAAATTTGAAACATGGGCTTAACGCTGAGTATGAGGGAATTGAACCTGTGTGTGTGTGTGTGTGTGTTGACTTGCCCTGACAACCGGTTACTCTTCCTGTGGCACCCACACAGAAACATTCTATATGTAAGATTTACTCTGAACAGTCTGTTCTGCTCGTTTCTTTCTTTCGTCTCCAGTTTAGTCGTTCGGTACAAACCCACCAATACATTAGTTGTCTGATTGAGCATCGTTACACTTACTGCGCTCAGGGTAGAGTGGCACGGGTTCTAGAACCACTCACGGCCATATTATATTATGCGCATCGGCTGGCTGATGTGGAGGACGCTGGTGTTCGCCATATTTCCTCTGTGGATTCATCGCTCAGCGATTAAGTAGATCAATTATTCCAATTCTGTGCTTGCAATATTGTACTAGTAGCTTGCTGGAATATATCTTACGGATGAAAGGCCGCAATTATAACAACTCGTCTCGGTGGCGCAATTGGTTAGCGCGTCTGACTGTTAATCAGGAGGTTGGAAGTTCGAGCCTTCCCCGGGACGATTCTTTTTCTTTTGTCTCCGGGACTACTTACTTACTACTTACAACACAATGTGTTGAGCGATGAATTGTTTAAAAGTGGTCTGTTTTTATCCCGTAGATACTTTGGCTATATTTTGGGGTTTATCTTGTAGGATATGTGATATGTATTGAGAAGTCGTATTTACTTCTTGAGTGCTTCAGTCGCAAGAACCTCCATACAGAAGACCAGAACACTTGGCAAAATATATAATAGTATCATTGCTTCGCACAGTTACTAGTAACCTATGGAACACGAGCGACGGTTCATCAGTCGAAGCAAACACCACGAACCACAACCCCAGGTCACGGAGATCTTCAGACCATGTGGGCGCCTCCACCAGCGAAAAACGTCTGACCCGTCAACCACTGGGACTCGGGACTGGCGATCAGCGCAATGACCCCGGCAATGTCCTCCGGGAACCCAATCCTGTTGAACGGGGAGGCTTTGGCAATCCCAGCTTCAATCTCCTCCGGAGTCATACGGTCGCCGTGGGGGAAATACTTGGCAGCGGCATCCGCATACATATCCGTCTTGACACCGCCAGGGGCAACACAGTTGACTGTGATATTCCGGGGCCCAAAGTCGTGGGCCAGACACTTGGTCATCCCCTGCACAGCCGCCTTGGAGGCAGAATAGACCGCATGATTAGGATATCCCTAGTCAAGGATCAGTATCGGTTGCTTGTGACTAGGGCGTCATTCTCGGCGCACAAACCTGCACGGCGGAGATGGACGATGTCAAAATGAGACGACCGTGATCTGCCAGGTGTTTGTAGGCTTGCTGCGCTACGAAGAACTGCCCCTTGACGTTCACGGCGAGTGCCTTGTCGATTTCGGCTTCGGTCACGTCGGGAAGATGGCCGAAATGCTCAACGCCCGAGTTGCTCATCACGATGTCCAGCCGGCCAAACTCGGAGATGACCGCTTGGAAGAGAACCGTTAGGTCCTCTACCTTGGAGACATTGGCTTTCACGGCGATTGCCTTCACGCCGTAACTGCGGATCTGCTCCGCGACTTTTTCGGCCGCCGAGGCGGACGAGGCATAGTTCACCACGACATGGGCGCCATGCTGGGCCAGCCGAATGGCAATCGCTGCACCTATTCCACGGCCTGACCCGGTGACTGGCAGATACCGAGTCAGTAAACTTGCCGATTCAGACCGATGCCAGGTGACTTACCCAGGGCAACCTTTCCTTCCAGGTTTTTGTTGTTCACAGACATTGTTTGAAACCACGGGGGTTGGGTGGTGTTCGGAGATATGTATATGGGTGTATGGTTCAGACTGGATTCACTGTGATGAATGCTGTAGACTCAACCCTTGACGAAGGCTACCAGTTTTATATCCTTTACCCCTCATCGCGGTCCTCGACGTAGTTGGTAAAGAAGTGTCAATGCTCACTTTGCACACAGCACTTGACCGTGCCGACACCCGACTATGCCAGGCTGCCGTGCCAGGGGTGGGGGCATGGCGCTCGGCTCGCGTCGTGATGGAGGCCGAATATCAATAATCCCGTCGTAGGCAACCCCGAGAACAGCTAATACAGTGCGATTGAACGTTAAGGCTCGAATGGGCCATTCTCTGGAACACCACGGACCACTTCAGTGATGCTGGTTAGCGGGCCGTCGAATATCGTGGGGGCCACGCGGGCTTCGATCCACCCCGATCAGTCGAGGCTTTGCAGGCGCTGATTTGTAGATTGGCCCCGATAACGAAACCGCCCTGGGAGAAACAACTGCAGTAACGTAAATGCCTCACTGGGAATCCTTTGTGGTCACTTCTCGGTCTGCTACGCCCCTGATATACAATTGTGGGATGAAAGCCTGTGGCAGGACACAGCCGACCCCAGCCGTGTTAATACTTCTTCCTGTACTCTCCACTGCCTCGTGTTTAGTACATTCAATGATCGAATCGATGTCTCGAACTCCAGGATTGCAAGTGACGACTGACCAGATTCATTTAGTCTAATGGCTACTATGTAGTCAACGTGGGAAGGTTTAAGCAACCCAGGGTACATATTCTGGTCGTTCTACTCTGTATCATGCTGGGCATGAGAATGGGTGGCATCAAGTACCTAGCCTAACCGAGTTATATCAAAGAATGACAGAGGAGGGAATAAAACTGTCACACTTTCAGCATCTAAAGATTAGATTGAAAAATATCTTTCCCTGAACCAAGCATTTCCTGAGATTCATTGGATAATGCCTGAAAAAAAAAGTAGTCACGCCCGGGATCGAACCGGGAACCATCTCGGATTGAAGTTCATTTGATGTGAACGAGATATCATAACCATTAGACCACGTGACTGTTTCTTGTTGTTTTCTACCGACAATAAAGTATACCTCCAGCTTCTCTGTATAGTTGTATAGGGCTACAACCCATCAACAAGAATATCAATTCACCCTAACAAACCACCTAATGCCAAAGCAAATAAAACAATAGGTATTCGGCGTAGGAAACGGTCGCACTGCATGGTTTGGCCCCATTTGCATTTCGCCTGGTCACGGGGGTGGTGCGTTCTGGTTGAGGGACTTTTTATCATGGAGTGTGCTCAGTGCTTCGAGGTGCCAGGAGGTGATAATACCTCGAACATCCTGGGGATGAAGGCTAGGCTGTGGGCAGTTGGCCCTATCCATGGACCATTCAGGCTGCAGAAATTGAAGCTGACTGGGACAAGATAAGGGGCTGAGACCAGGCAGTGAGGTTGCACAAGACATACGGATTGAAACACCCACACACCATACTATGTACATCTCACGCGGGCTTTAGACAAATCAGATGGGGCCTGATGCGTTCACAGTTCAGCAGATCGACGTCGTCTTTGTTCTGTCTGGAGCGAACATCTTCAACCCGGGAGAACTGGCCCGCAGCGGATGTGTTCTGGGCCATAGATTTCCATTGTCCAAGTGCAATGACAGGCTATGTTATAGAGTGCTTGTATTGGAAGAGAACGATATGTATAAGAACTTCATTCGTAATGTAGCTGCAATCCGCAACAGCATTTCCCCTTCAGTATGCCCTCGCAGGCCTCGTCACGATTATACTTCTCACCTCGCCAGCAGGCAACTCCCCCAGCACGCCCGGAAACTTCTCCCTAATCCGACCGGCGCGACGAAACACACTGGCGGGGGTTCTACTCCGAGGTGGTAACACAGCTGGCCGTCTCGGTTTCCTCCGCCGCCAGATGAAGCCAATGTAGAAGCCCACCGCAAGGAGAAAAATGGCTCCGAGTGGAATACCGATAATCAGGCCAATCTTTGCCGACTCCGAAAGCACAGAGAGACTGCATTGCCTGCGATAATCCAAGACGGCCATACTTGCGGGATATTATGGTCCAGGTTCCTTAGGGTTTGGGCGTTGGCGAATGGAAGTTATTTCGACGAATGGTCAAAGCTGTCTGGTTACATATAATTAGCTTGGGAGTGTTTTTTTTTTCTAATTTCAATTTCTTTTTCTTTTCCTGGTCGTACTAAGCTACTCACCTTCAGGCATAATGCTTCATCGATAGATGGAATGTAGTAATATGGTATGGAATTTTCTGGCTACTTCTGATCCTCCAAACATAGTCGACGCGAATCGAGAGACGAAATCCCTTCTAATATATCATGAATCCCCCAAGTATCAGCACATCATTCACGGATCTCTCCTGTGTTTCTATAGTGCTGCGGACATTCTGGCAGTTTATTTTTAGAGGCGCACAGCCGACCCCGACGGCATTGTTCGAACGGTCTAATTTCAGATCTCTGAGTCCTGGCCTCTGACGGCGTGCAATATCTGAAACATGTTGGCTCATGGTCCGACCATCTGGAGCAGACGATCGAGATGCCCTTGGCTGCGAGTTTCATCTGGTCTCCGATCTCTCCTGACAGGTGTGTGGCCGGGCTTTGTTGGTTTGGGGGTCTGTGTATGACAAACCAATCTTAGCCTGCGCTTTAAATAAAGAAGTCCTCTAGTATACCGGATTTGGGAAACATCGGGCGGTAGGTTTTCTTTTCCTATTGGGTGATTGATGTTCATTCTTCTTTTGGTTCTCTTCTTGGACTGCGTTTTTCGGACGGCGTGATGCTTCTGCATCGGTAACGGTCCTCTAATACCTTTCCTGTCCCTGGTACAGACATCCCTGGAAAGAGTATGGAGGAGTTGAGCTTAGTCTACGTTGCTGACTCGTTGGAGTTTATGTGAATCAATACGAGCGCGGATTTATTATCGTTGTTGACTGCAAAGTCCGTCCTTACGAGGAGCAATAGATCAAGAACCATCCGGTAAGGGTATAAAGGGAGGTCCCGTCATAGTATTCATGCAGCCATGTGGAATTAAAGATAAAGAGAGAGAAAAAAAAAAGTAAAACAAGCGTAGAAAGGGAGAAAGGAAAGCGTGACCCGTCCGGTGCGATTCGATCGCCGCTCATACGCCAGGTACGCTGGGGATCAAATGAACATCTTCCAATCACTTCGCCATTTCCTCTTCGCCTACGAGACAGTGCTCACCATCGGCACTGGCTGCGCCGTCCGGGTAACCTGATCTCCAGCCCGAACGATCCGCCGACCCGTCGAGTCCATCAACATCTTGCTTTCCGACCAGGCCCGCTTCCACACTTCCACCTCGCAACCGCCGCGCAGAACCGCGACGCGCATGGTCGACAGCAAGTTATGGGCGGCATTGGAGTGGTTATAGACCCCGCCGTTGAAGATCGCCGTGGCGTCTTTGCCGACGGCAGACGAGATGAATGCCTTCCCGCCGGGATGCTCCTTGATGAAACTCGCGATATCATGGATGACGCCGCCGATGGCGACCAGGGCTCGGCCGTTCTTGGCTTCGGCAACGAATTCATCCCAGTCCATCACGGGGAGCTGGTCCAGGGGCGTGCCCCAATCCAAGGTTGCGCGCTTTTGATCCAGCTTCTTTTGTAGCTGTTGGATCCGGCCTTTGTCGATTTCATTCTGGCGGAACTGCTTCAGATCGTATGCGAGACCGAGCTGCTTCCAGACCCAGATGGACCATTTGGTTGGATCGTACTGCCACCACTGGATGGCGTTGCGATAGTCGGAGGGGAACTCGTGGTGGAAATTATGATAGCCTTCACCGAGGGTGACGAAGGCGGTGATCACATGGTCTCGAGGGGAGTTGCGGTCGTCGAAAGGTTGCTCGCCGATCCAGTGGGCAAGCGAATTGACGCAGAAGGTAGCCTGTTGGATGAAGAACACGCGGAGGATACCGGCATAGATGAAGCCTCCCTTCCAGTCCCCCCAGCCCAGTCCACAGACTACGGTCGGAAACACGAGACACATGAACAGGGCCGATTTGATATAGTGGGTATGCTGCCAGACGACCACGGGATCCGCATCGAGATCCGTGACGTCTGTCCGGCCAATGCGCTTCGGGTTTTGTTTGATGACCATCCACCCGATATGCGAGTACCAGAACCCTTTCTGGACTGAGTAGGGGTCCTTGACCGTGTCGGTGTATCGGTGGTGGGATCGGTGGCCGCGAGACCACCATCGGATCGAGCCTTGTCCTGCTCCGACTCCGGCGGCGGCGAGGTAGATCCTTAACGGGAGGGTCGCTTTGTATGAACTGTGAGCCCAGCATCGGTGGTATCCTAGAAAACCAGTCAGCAATCATTTCGAGAGCTGGGACCACGGGTTGAAAATCCTACCGGCGGTGATGCCGAGACCGGCGTTGGCATAGTAGACGACGGCGAAGATCCCGGTATACAGCTGTAGAGGCGTATAGTAGGCGCCAATACAGCCTAAAAATGGAATGAAGAGAATGAACGTGCAGTTCAACCAATTGATATGTTTGTACCAGTTACCCCAGGTCATGGGCTGGTCCGCGATGTGAGGCTCCTTGGAGTTGTACTTTTTTCTCAACGGGATGTAGTCCTTCGTACCATCATCGATTGATACTGCCTCACGAGCCATCTTGAAGGTCTGTGAGATTCTCCCTCTCGGACGATGCGAGGAAAGATGCGAAAGAACGATAATGGGATCTGGGAGGTGGAATTCCCCGTCGGCCGTTTCCCTATGTATATGAGTACCGGATCTCCATCTTTTATGAATGGCATGATTCCGGGTGTCGTAAAACGTCCACCCAACAATTGATTCTGGAGAAGATTCAAGTGAGATTTTCTGTCGCAGAAGATGTTGGGGGTAAATTGTTGGGGACGTTGGAACCCACCCGAGGGATTTTATCAACTTAATCAACTGATGGGTGGCATGTTCATCTTCGTTTTCTCGTTCCCGACCGTCTGGGCTGAGCTCAACCCCGGATGAATGGAGTAAAAATATCTTCCCAGTCAAGTAGATAGAGGTCCTTTCGGCGGACCCCCAACATTTAAACATGCGTTTCTTGATCGGTGTTGGTCCTATCGTCTGATTTAGGGCTTGGAGGGTAGAGATCACGCCAAGGATGCGTTCGGGAGAGAGATGGAGGAGTCAAATAGATTATTATACTCCGTAGTACTCTGTACTATAATATTATATGAGTAAATTAGATTACCTGGGTTTCTGGTTTCTGGTTTCTGGTTTCTGGTTTCTGGTTTCTGGTTTCTCGGCCTCCCAGTCTCACATTTAGACTTATCGTCTCCATGAATGTGGAAGGGGTTTCGCTGATCGACAACAATATACTGATAGTAGTGTCCTCGTTCAATGGATAAATCATAATGGCTCTACTTCGGGGTCTTTGGCGAAATCAGCTTGCATCGGACGCATTCTCTCGGTAACTTTTTTCCATCACAGTCGCAATGGTATGAGTCCTAGAGAAGAGACTACGCTTCATCCAAGCTATTCTCACGTCAGGGAGTCTCAATCTACACAGGAGCCTCAATCTCTATTCCCCTGGCAACCTCGCAGCTGTGACTTCTATCTGGACCATGCCTATGCATGAACGAATAGCGGCCAGACAGGAATACCATGGTTATCTATTGGATAATTGGATATGAAGCCATCGAACCCCACCCACTAGTGGCATTGGATCAACGAGGCTTTACCAGGACCCCGCCAGTGGTAAGGCTCAGAAAGCTTGGTCTAGTCAGGTCTACCAATTGGGAATCTAGGATAGGATGCCGGAGAATTGCCGAATGGATTCCCAGTCGCATTCGGATGTTCACGGAGTGTGCAGTTGAGGTTCAGTGCTGCCTAAATACTCATCCCATGCAATGGTCTCCTCTTCGGGCTCTATCCAGGTTGACCCGCCAATAATCGGCTAAGCTTTGTTGCCAAGTAGTCAGTTCTTCTCTCTGAGTACTCCGTAAATTACACTGATTATCTGACATGTCACTCCCATGTCACATCAGCTCCAGTGATGGCCATGAGTGGAGACAGCTGTTCTGAGGCCCATCGCCTAACTAGCATCGTGCAGGATAGCGCAGCTGCGCAGGCTACCTCAATACCGCAGCCATTTATCTTCTGGGGCAGGGGGCTTTCAGCTCTACCCACTTTCCAGTCCTCGAGATTTCCTCAGCTCTTCTATCATTTTGCCTTGACAGCATACCCTGGCGTTGTGCGAAGCATTTACACTCGTTTTCACTTGTCCGGGTGCGCTTTTTGCGTCGTGTCCGGTAGCAGTGCCCTCGATCATCGACCGCGCTCGTTAAAATGAGGTTGTCCGTTCTCGCGGGAGTCTCTCTGATGTCGGGCTCTGTCCTGGCGAGTATCCCGAACATTGAGATCAAGGTACGTCTGTTCCTGCAACTTCAGTCCAGATCGCTGCTGAACGACTCCACTGGATAGGGCTCGAAATTCTTCTACTCCAACAACGGAAGTGAATTGTGAGATTGGCATTTCTGTCTCGAGGACCGCGGACGCTAACGCAGGACTCCAGTTATATCCGTGGCGTAGCCTATCAGGGTATGTCACGAAGCCCGTCAACCAGCTCCCACTACCATGATTTCATTCTAATCGATCCTTGTAGAGGACTACACTGGCGGGGGAGCCGGCGGAACCGGTCAGACTAGCAACAGCTACGTCGACCCGCTGGCAGACGCCTCCAAATGCGCGCGCGACATCCCCTATCTCCAGCAGCTGCGCACGAACGTCGTCCGGACCTACGCCGTCGACCCGACCCAGAACCACGATGCCTGCATGCAGAAGCTGGCTGACGCTGGAATCTATGTCATTACTGATTTGTCTTCTCCCGACGAGTCGATCGCTACGGACTCCCCCGCGTGGACCGTCGACCAGTACACGCGCTACGCCAGCGTGATTGACGCATTCCGCCAGTACGATAATGTGATTGGCTTCTTCGTGGGCAACGAGGTCGTCAACCGGGCCAACCAGACCGGCGGCGCGGCATTCGTCAAGGCGGCTGCGAGGGATATGAAGGCCTACATCAAGAGCAAAGGGTATCGGAAGTCCCTCGGGATTGGGTATGCAACCACTGACAATGCGGAGATCCGCCTCCCACTCTCGAACTACCTGAACTGCGGTGACCAATCTGACGCGATTGATTTCTTCGGCTACAACATCTACGAATGGTGCGGTGACAAGACCTTCCAGACGTCGGGGTACCAAAACCGAACGGATGAATACCAGGACTACTCCATCCCCATCTTCTTCTCGGAATACGGATGCAACGACGAGAAGCCCCGCAAGTTCAGCGATGTCCCCGTGCTGTTCGGTCCCCAGATGGACGATGTCTGGAGCGGCGGCATTGTCTACATGTACTTTGAAACCGAAAACGACTACGGTCTGGTCTCGGTCAATGGCAACTCGGTGAAAACCGAAGCCGATTTCAACAACTACTCCAAGCAGATCCAGTCGGCTACGCCGACCGGGACCAACCGCGCCAGCTACTCTCCCACCAACTCCCCCCGCGCCTGTCCCACGGTCGACGACATATGGCTCGCCAAATCCAGCCCCCTGCCCCCGTCGCCGAACAAGGATCTTTGCGCCTGCATGGTATCCAGCTTGTCCTGCGTGGTCAGTAATTCCGTCAAGGCGGAGAGCTATGGCCAGCTCTTCGGGGAGGTCTGCGGATACGATGCGAATGCCTGCGATGGCATTGCTCATAACGCTACGACCGGTGCCTATGGTTCGTACAGCGTCTGCTCCAGCAAGGACCAATTGTCTTTTGCCTTCGATCAGTACTATCAGAGTCAGAATAAGAGGAGTTCGGCGTGTGACTTCAACGGCGCGGCGTCGATTCAATCTCCCAAGGGTATGTCTAGCACCTGTAAAGCCCTGATGAGCCAGGCCGGTTCGGCGGGAACCGGCCAGGTCACTTCCCATCCCACCGGCGGAAGCGCCGCCAGTACCTCCACCTCCAAGGGCGCCGCGGCTGGTGTGGTGAGCCCCCGTGCGGTGCATGTGGGCAGCTGGTTCAGTGTAGCGTACTTTGTCGTGGCGGCGATGGCCGGTGTCCTGATGGTCTCCCTCTAAATAGGTAGAGACGTTGGTGCAGAATTTGTTAGCGTTATGTACTCTTAGTGGAATCAGACTCAATAGTACTCCGTATAGGCTGTTAGAAAGTCGTAGAGAACTTAGGATCACGTGGTGATAATCTCTTCGACCGCCCTGTTGAATACTGCCAGCAATAAACAGAGGGGAAAGGCGGTAGGTTACCATAATGACATTTCCTACTCCGTACTCCGTACAATATCAACGCCTTCAACGACCATGGACTCCCTCAGCCAAGAACTCCTCCTCCTAATCATCCCTTATCTGCGTGAAACCCCTCCTAACACCCTCCAGTCATGCAAGCCACCCCTCAAAATCGCCTCATATGCAACCATCTCCCGACAATGGCAACATGCCATCGAACGCTTTACTCTATCCACTCTCCACACGTACAGCTCCGATCTCCTCACCTTCCGCCAGGTATTCGCCCTCCCCCGACGCAGAAAGACACTCCGCCGTCTCCACTACGAAATCGACCTCCCCGCCTACAGCGCAAACCGCATCGCCTGCTTCGAACGACGCCGAGAAAGCAAAGCGAACGAAATCGCCTTCCACCGCGGACTCGCCGACCTCTTCCACGCGCTCTCGAAATGGGATAAACAAGGCCTCGAGCTCACCCTCACCACATCCTCACCCACCGACCCCTCTCGTCGATGCCCCGATCTCCACCCCCACACCAGCCTAGACACCGCCAGATGGGCAGCCGGGGAAATCTACATTGCAATAGAACCGGACTCTCTCCAATTAAACATACCCTGCATCACAACCCTGAAAATCCCCGCCGACGGCCGAAACCTCCACCCCTCCACCCTCGCCCAAATCATAACCTGCCTACCCATCTCGAAACCCTATCACTAGACCTGACCTGGCCCAAACCAAAAAACCCAGCCCTGCAAATCGAACACAGACACGGTCCGTCCCATGCTAAACCAAGGCGAAAAGAACAGCAACTAACCAAGGTCCCCAAAGCCCTATCCACAGCCCTGGATGTCCAATATCTCCCTCACCTCCAATCCCTCACCATCCACCTCGACCAATCCATCCCCCGAAACCACAACTTCAAACCCCATCTCCCCGACCCATCTTACCCCGCTGGCGATACCCTGAACCTGGCTATCAAAGCCCTGGCCGAAACAAGCCCCCTCTCCCACCTCCATCTCACCGGCGACTGGCCCATCTCCCCCGCCCTCTTCACCGACGCCACGTTCCCTCATCTCCGAGATCTGAAAATCGAAGCCGCCCTACTCACCTACGACGGCAGATGGTATTACGACGGGGATCCGAGTGCAACGGAGCCATGCTATGAGTCCCGACGACTCGAGAGTGAGAGCGAGAGCGACTCGGATTCGAACTCGTCATTTAACTCCGAATATGCCGATTACGTGAATGAGAGGCGGGAGGCAGTGCTGAATGGGAACGAACCGTGGTATATGTGGAGGAAAGAGCCGGGTGGGTTGTTTGATGGGTTGGTGCTGCGTATGGCGGAGGCGATGGGGCGGATGGCCTGTTTACAGAAGTTGGTTTTTTCAATGGGGACTGAGTATTTTGACTATGGGGTTGTGGTGGAGGCTTGGAAGGAAGTGGTGGATGCGGGGTGTGAGGTGAGGTTAATGGGGGAGGTGAAGTGGGAGGTTCCCGATGGGGTTTTGGCGCTGTGGAGGGAAAGCGTTGGTGAGGTTTCTATCGAGGCATATTAGTTGTATACATGAGTAGTCCTCAGGTTTGTATATTATTACTACTGGAAGCAGAAGAACATCATCCGATGTGGTGTAATGGCTAACATCGCTGTCTCTCACACAGCAGCTCGGGGTTCGATTCCCCGCATCGGAAGTAGTTTTTGGTCGGTGCACAACCAAACAAAGTGCGTTTTTTTGGCCAATTGTTTCCTGAGAAACAACCTATCCGTATACTAACACAATAATACTCCATAATCACAAACGCAGATCAACTATCAATAAAACACAGAAAGAGCAACCAATAGATATCTACTATACTAATATCTACTATTATTATATGACAACTATGTTTTTGTAGATATACTAATATTTATGCCTGTTATTCTATATTTTATATCTATTCCTGTAGCTTTATCTCTAATCTTTATAGCTTTATCCCTAACTTCTATCTATATATCTAGTTTTTATAACTTTATTTTATATTTCAATTTATCTATATTCCTATGGTTAGATTTGTATATAGTTTAAATATATTATTTTATTTATTTTATCTATAACCTGCTCCAGGTCAAATATATTATTCTTATTATAAAATAGTTTATTTTAATAATAATTTTCTTTTTATTACTAGTAATTAGCTTTATAAATAGATTTTTTATAAAACTTATTTTAATTACTATATTTATTTCTTTTCTTATTTTCTATAAATTCTATAATCTTAAATAATTTATTTCTAATTTCTATAGTTTGTTCCTAGATATTCTTTATATATTCTATATTTTTTTATATTTTATTTACTATTTATAATATCTTTTACTAATCTCTCTATATTTATTA
>ML739222.1:0-42705 GCA_009193565.1 Aspergillus coremiiformis | reverse complement strand
TTTTTTTTTTTTTTTTTCCTTTTTGGCTTTGCATCTCACGCGATAATCCTTATCATCAAATAAATACAATACCCATTTCGCTGTCTTCGGGCCTATAACCCCTTTCGGACTTGGGGAGGAAGCATCAGTCGCCGATCTTTTTGTTTTCTGGATACAGCGCGTCATCGCATCTGGGTTGCTAGGGACTTCCCGCGAACCACCCCGCATTAGGCGGGCTTATACCTCTTGGAATATTCTTGCTTAATATCTCACTAGTTATTACACCGTGGCACGATGTTCTATTCGGAGACACTTTTGTCAAAAACCGGGCCACTGGCCCGCGTTTGGTTATCCGCCAACTTGGAGCGCAAACTCTCCAAATCGCACATCTTACAGTCGGATATTGAAAGTAGTGTCAGTGCCATTGTCGACCAAGGACAAGCTCCCATGGCCTTGCGATTGAGCGGCCAGTTGTTGCTAGGTGTAGTCCGGATTTACAGTCGAAAGGCACGCTACCTGTTGGATGACTGTAACGAGGCTCTCATGAAAATTAAAATGGTATGTCCGTATACATGATATCCTTTTCAGAAACGATGCTAACACAATGAGGCCTAGGCTTTCCGTTTGACCAATAACAATGACTTGACAACCACTGTTGTTGCTCCAGGGGGTATTACTTTGCCAGATGTGCTTACAGAGTCGGACCTTTTCATGAATCTGGACTCTTCTTTGCTCTTACCCCAACCCCTCAGTTTTGAACCGGAGGGAAAGCGCCCAGGAACAGTGATGGATTTTGGAAGTCAGCTCTTCCCGGACAGCAGTCTTCGGCGCTCTGTGTCCCAGGAAGCCGCACGCCTCGAAGACCATACCTTGGTTGACCTTGACTTGGGAGAGGATGATACACCCTTGGGCCATGACTTCAGTATGGAAGTGGGTCGAGACGCGCCTGCGCCCCGCCCCGTCGAAGAAGATCTCTTCAGCGATGCTGGCAAGTTCAATGATGTTGATCTGCCTTTGGACCTCGGTGAGGATGATGCACCTTTGGAAAAGATGGACTTGGGTAACGAAGGCCCGCAAGACACTCTTCTGCAGGCAGACGACACGGTCATGGATCTTGGCGATGATGGAGACATGGCATTTGATGGCGAGGAGCGCATGTTTGATCGCGATTCTGATAGCGTCCTGTCGGAGATGCCAGACGCAGACATGGATAAACTTCAACAGGAACAAGACGAATACCAGGACCAGAGTCGGCACCAGGGTCAAGACGAGGGTGAGGGTGAGGGTGAGGCAGAGGATGACGTGGCTGTCCAACAATCGCAGCGCGCGAAGCGACGCAAGGTTACGGTCATGGAGTTTGACGAGATGATTGATTACAAAGCTCATATAATTAAGGGGCTGCAAGCAGACCGCTCTGCTATTTTGAAACCGACGTCCTTCTTACCCCGTGATCCCGTTCTGCTCACTCTAATGAACATGCAAAAGAATGGTGACTTTGTGACGAATGTGCTGGGAGGCGGTCGCGGACGTGGCTGGGCTCCAGAGCTTCGTGACTTGCTCTCCTTCGAAGCCATCAAGAAGGCCGGTGAGCTTAAGAGGAAGCGTGATAGCGGAATTGCAGACATGGACATTGAGGCAGCCAACGCCCCTGCTTTGGAACTGGGGGAAGAAGAAGCTATCGTACCCGTTGACGAAGGTGTTGGTCTTGACTCAACTCTTCATCCGCGGTCCGAGATTGAATTCCCTGGCGACGAAGAGGATCGGGGCTTGCACCTGAGTGATGATGAGGGTATGAACCACCCCCTGGAAGACATCGATGATACAATCCAGCCTGCGGATAGTGGTCCCGTGTCTGTTGGGACCAAGCATGCTGTTCATATTCTTCGTGACTGTCTGGGCGATTCTTCAGCAGAACAGAAGAAGAGCGTCAAGTTCCAGGATCTTCTACCAGAGCGCAAGGCGTCCAAGGCAGACGCCACGAAGATGTTCTTCGAGGTCTTAGTTTTGGCCACGAAGGACGCTGTCCAAGTTGAACAACGACCTAATACTGTTGGCGGTCCCCTTAAAATTCGCGGTAAGCGTGCTCTCTGGGGCTCATGGGCTGAAGAGAGCACCGATAAGGATATCAACAACCAGCCTTCCCAGGTAGCAGCTTAAATAAATCCTTCTCGGGCTCATGGAGTGTCAGGTGTGTTTTGTACAGGTATCCTGGTTTGATTTCCCTGCCCTTTTTTTTTCTCTCCCTTTCTTTCGTTCATACTCTTTTCTTTCCCTTGGCTGGGTTTCCCTGGATGGCTTTTCATTTGGATTCGGGTCATTATTCATGTAATGAAAGTGGTGTTTGGAGTTAACTCTTATGGGATTGAAAAGGTGGCTATTCAATGACTGTTCGATTTTCGCCCCAGAGCTGGAATTCCAAGTTCTCGTGGATGAGTTGCAAGGAACGATAAGTAGGTAAGGTTTTTTTTTTTTACATTAGGTAGGCTTAGGTATAGAAGCGACCAATTGATCCTTAAATGAACATTAATCGGTTATACGGAGTATAAGGTTAGGTGTTTACGTTGGGGTGCTCGGGGAATTTTCCATTTATCTTTGATACCTGCATAGTTAATCAATCTTAGTAGGTATAAACATTTAGATCCTCTTCCCTTCGTACTACTTATTACATACCTGCTACTAATAGTTGCTAATACTAGTCCCATCGATGTTGTGGCCATCGGCGTGAGGGTAACCTTACGCCGACTACTCCGTAGTACTCGGGTTCTCCCCGACCCCGATTTCTCGGTCATTTCCTCCAGGGTTTTGGTGCAAGTACCAGTTAGCGTACCAGCATCTTAGTTGCCTGGACGATTACTCCGAGTTCATTTGGTAGGTGTGTACAGTACCTACCTAAGGGACTTAGAACGATCAACCCGTTACACCGTCAGAACTGTGTGGAATGGTTTTCTTATTTTTTATCTCTCCTTATTTTATTTATTTATTTTTGAGGGAAAAAAAGGAATTAAATCCCCGATATCAATAGGGAAATTACCATATGAAGATGACTCGGAGATCTCTATCTCAATTCTCAATCATGACTGCGTCAGAGCGGGTCGTATCGCCCCATAGACAAGTTGAAAGCACCGATGCAGATTCAGTCATACGCTCTACAAGCGACGAAAGGAGCGAGCTCGATGAGTCCGAGAAGCTGGGATTGGATGGAGAAATGGACGGCGCTTTTGCACCAATCCAGGCTCCCGCGGCCGACGAAGGGCGAATGCACAGGCTGCACTCCACCAACTCACGTCCCATTGAACGCAGCTGGTCTTTAAACGACGGATACAGCTACCACACAGCAGATCAAGAAATTACTGAGAATGGCACTGGCAATGAAGAAGGTACGGCAGATGAATCGTCTTCTTTTATCGTCAGCTGGGACGAGAATGACCCGATGAATCCCCGGAACTTCAATACCTTTAGGCGATGGTTAATTGTTATCATCTGCTCGCTGGGCTCTCTTTGCGTGTAAGTAGTGAGCAGTCGTTGCTTTCGTAGTACTCATGCCTTATGAAAGGACTTGCACCTCGTCGATGTATACCTCCACCTACGACCAGATAATGGATGAGTTCAATTGTTCTCGACTGACTGCAACGTTGGGACTATCGTTCTTCATCTGGGGCCTTGGTATGTCTCACGTCTATCCAGATACCTCCCAGATTTCCTGTTTGGTTTCTAACCTCCATTGATTACAGGTATTGGCCCGCTGTTTCTGGGACCCCTATCGGAGGTCTGGAATACCCAATCTCAAGTCCCATCATAGCATCTGACGAACTTTAGTTTTACGGCCGACGATATATCTATATTACATCCTTCACTTTGTTCCTAATCTGGCTTATTCCGTGTTCCGTGGCTAAAAACATCCAGACCATGATTGTATGCCGCTTTTTTAATGGTATTGCTGGGAGCGCATTTCTCAGCGTTGCAGGTGGTACGGTAGGGGATTTGTTTGCTCGTCATGAACTAAGCGCACCTATGATGCTGTACACAGCGTCACCTTTTGTTGGACCTGAAGTTGGACCATTGTGAGTCTTTCCGCTAGTTTCGATGGCCAAAAATGCTGCCAGCTGGGTTTGCATTGTGATAGCTGATAAGAAACTTCTAGGGTTGGTGGATTTATAAATCAATTCACCACATGGTATGTCTTCCGTACCGGCCATTAGTGGATGATTGTAACTGACGTTTGTATCTTCTCCCATTCTCAGGCGCTGGACGTTTTACGTGCTTCTTATCTGGACCGGCGTATTGCTAGTTTCAATCGTCCTCTTTGTTCCAGAGACTTATCACCCGGTGTAAGTACCTAAAACATTGTCAAAACATTGTCGTGTTGATAATTGGTTCCCTAACACCAAATGACTAGCCTTTTGCGACATAAGGCGGAAAATATTCGCAAAGAAACAGGAGACAATCGTTGGAAGGCTCCGATTGAAAAATCGAATCGTTCTGTAGCACGGACAGTCCTGCGCTCGATCTATAGACCTGTGCTTCTCCTGACACTGGAACCTATGTGCTTGTGTCTTTGCATATTCTCCGCCATTTTGCTGGGTATAATCTACCTTTTCTTTGGGGCCTTCCAGCTGGTATTTGGCAATGTGTATGGCCTTGAGCTGTGGCAGCGTGGTCTATGCTTCCTCGGTCTTTTTGTGGGAATGGTGTTTGCTATCTTATCCGATCCATTTTGGCGCCGCATCTATCAACGTTTGGAAAAGAAGCACAAGAGGACTGAGGGAACGACAGAAGACTTCCAACCAGAATGGCGACTACCCCCAGGTGTGTATGCTCTTGCTCAAAAGAAGAAGTAGCATCCAGGGGAACAAGACCTGTTAATTGCATGATGCAGCAATTCTCGGCGGTCCTCTCGTTACAATAGGATTGTTCATATTCGCTTGGACGATCTATCCTCATGTGCACTGGATCGTGCCCATCGTTGGTAGTGCATTTTTTGGGGCAGGGTGAGTTTACCATAGGGCCGGTGATACAGTCCTCCTGGAACTCTGATTATTGACGCTCATAACTTCTGTCTTGGATAGGACTATTCTTGTATATTCTGGTATCTTCACTTTCTTGGTTGATGCGTATCCAATTTATGCTGCGAGCTCTCTAGCAGCGAACAGCTTTGCCCGTTCGACGTTTGGTGGAATATTCCCCCTTTTTGGAATCCAAAGTAAGGAAGCCCTTTTTCTTGGATGTTCTGCTCTCCTCATATATTGCACGGCCCTTCTGCCCGCACTATAACAAGGCTACACCTTCCACTCTGTGATGAATTTTGCTCTACCAGATTCCACCGTTGCCATTACCTCTAGGACTACCTGAATTGCTTCTCTTGTTCGGCACATCACATATATACGACCAGTTACTGACTAATGAATGCAGTGTACAATAATTTGGGATACCATTGGGCTTCTTCGCTGCTTGCTTTCCTGACACTTGCCATGGCACCCTTTCCGTAAGTCACCCCGCTACCATCATGCTATGATGGAATGAGAGCTAACAGTAATTGGGAGGGCAGGTATATATTCTTCCGGTACGGTACTCGCATTCGGCAAAAGAGCCGGTTTGCTGCCCGATAGATATCCACCTCCCTGCCGACACGAATGAAGGATCTGTATCTTTGATCCATATTGGTACCGGAATGTCTTCGCTACTACCTACCTAGTAGAGGTCCGTAATAACCTAGTTCGGTGGTTAATTCGGTTGTATATAGTACTATAAGGGAATTGGGACGACTTTGATGTGAATACACGTCGTATACACAATAATAGATCATGATCCGACAGCGATGATAGCATTTTGCTCGTTGACTACACTTGTGACGGTCCGTATGCGCACGACAGAACATTTGATACCTGCAATATTATGCAACACAGCTTCATATGCGTAGATGGATGACAACTTAGATCTCCAGCCTGCTACGCAGGGTAAATGGAGTTCATGAACTGAACCCACCTACAGCAGCCTGAGGTGCCATCCCGACATTACAGTTGAGAAACAGCTCCTACAGTCTGCTCCAAGGTGCAACAATCCAATTACTAATATACTAACTGGACATGAGGACAGCACGGGGCCTGCAACGAGTGAGGGTATCAGCCCAGCAGGTTTGCAGACCACGGGCATCTAGCGACTTCTGCTCTTTCAGGTGTCAATCATTCTTATCAGATTGATCAGTTGCGGCATGAATTGCCTAGGAGGAGAAGGAGCAGTCAGTTAGGGCTATTCGGGAACCGAGGCAATTGCTGGATTTGACATGGTTTTGGATGGTCGGGGGAAGACGGAAAAATGACCAAGGAGAATCCCGGAAATCTCCGACGAGCGCAGGTGAAAATGGCTCATATTAGTTGATGGCTTCAGGTGGCTATCTTATTAGGTTAAAATTAGTTGTTAGGTACCTTACGAGGGGTTTAATTTGAAAGTCTTAGTGGTATAGTTCGGACAAGAGGAGATACAGGTTGTAGGTAAGGACTAGTATTACCTGGGTTCGGTAATACACCATTTTTTGCTTGGCCACGGGAGGTGCTACCGTGCTACACGTGGGATCTTTAGATACCGCGCAATTACCGATTGATATGTAGGTATTACAAAGTACTATATATATTATTGTTATTATTATTAGGTATTATAACTCCATATTATTATGACTTATCACAAGCTTCAATGAACATCACTTCATCATCTGCATGTGAGATCTTCAAAACCAAGGTGACAATAGAGCTGTATACCTAGTACTTTGATACTGATATGCCTGCATATATGCCATTTCTCTTGGAGAGGTACAGTGAATTTATCTTTTTTTTTTTTTTACCAAAAAAAGAGAGAGACAGTATTATTATTATGTCCAAACTTATATTCCCCGTAAGCTGACACCAAAATTACTAACCTATTACAATTCTTTTACTTTTACCTTTTTTTTTTCTTTTTTTCCTCTTCTTCTTCTCTTGTAAGGAAGATTGAAAACAAGACACCAAACGATGAATTCTTCTGATTAAAAGAGAACTTATCTAGGATTATGATTATATTCCTTCTATTATGATAGTCTTAATTTGGTAACATTGGGGTTATGTTTGACACCAAAGACTTTGGAACCAGAGAAACACGCCGTCAATTCGATTTGGTCCAGACTGGGAGTCACTGGACACGCGACTCCTTGCCTGCTCCTCGTGTTGGTTTAAGTACTACCTACTAGTAGTAGTAACCACAGGTTCCTGTTGTCTTTCTTCCTATTTTTACATATATATATATTTCTCAGCCACTACTTAAGTTAGCCGCCTATATTTTCCCCGCGTTTTCACCATTTTTTTTTTTTTCCTTCTCGAATCTTTCTCCCCTCACTGTTTGACTCTCCCCTCCTTATTCTTCAAGTTCGTTTTGATACGCCACTGTATCTCAATTCATCTCCCGCATTATTTCTCTTTTCCTCCCTGATCCTTCTCGGCGACGCTCTCCCAAACTGTTGGATCAACCCCCGCAGTCCCGACGAGAAAACTTTTGCTCCACCCGCCTTGCCACGATTAGAAAGATTTGCCGCGTGATTGATTTGTGCATCTACTATAAAAGCGGAAAAGGAATTTTAGTCCGCATTGCTTGACTATTGGGTCGATTCGTGGAGACATCATAGTTACTACTCTCTGATTCAGGTTTTCCGCTCCTCCGTTACCGGTCCCCCGTCTCTTGAACCCCCACGAGCCGTGAAATCGAGGATCTATGCGCCCAGATCGCCAAAGGACAGCCTTTCTACTACTCCCGGATTAAAACGGACAACGTCGGTTAATATTGAGCCGTCAATCTGGAGAACTACGGGCGCGCTGGCTCGCGGCGCAACGACGCGGTCTTATTCAGAACAGCATAGGTGTGGTAAGTGGTGGTCGCTTCGGTTTTCAAACTTCAGACCCTTCCGTCATCGGCTACACGGTGGAGCAGTACGCGCAGGTTTTGACGGTCGCACAAGTCGCCTCCGATATTTCATGTCACAATGACGGTGGATGCACAAGATAATACCCCTTCAGCCCCCGTGGTCGATCACAGTGGAGCCGAGCTGGAGGCCGGAGGTGTCGGGGAACAGGTAGAACAGCCTAAGAACAAGAGCAATGGTGATGGCAATGCGCCTGCGGAAATTGGCCAGAAACCGAACGCAAAGGATCCATCAAGACCCCGACGGAAGAAAGCACGAAGGGCTTGCTTTGCCTGTCAACGGGCGCATCTGACTTGTGGTACGCTAGACAGACCTCTTTTCAATTTTGTTCGCATCGCTTTCTCCCTCTTCTCATCTGTCACTGTGATACTTTTGTAGCTTTCATGTCGGCACTTATGAACCCAGCAGATCTTTCCTTGCATGTGATTATGTCAAGGGACGAGTCTATACTAATACAGACTTGCGCACAGGTGACGAAAGGCCATGTCAGCGGTGTATCAAACGTGGTCTTCAAGATGCGTGTCACGACGGGGTTCGCAAAAAGGCCAAATATCTTCATGATGCGCCAGATGGAGCGTTGATGCCTGGAATGAACAGAAATTTCTATAACAACACGATGCGCAACAACCTGCCGTTATCTCGAAATGGCGCAAATGCAGTGAATGCTACCACACAGCAAAGTTCTAGCCCCAATTTCTATCCCACGCCGCAATCAAACTCCTACAGTGTTTACCAGGAAAATACGATGAATCAAAATTCTTTCACCTCCCAGTCCCCTGTCTCGCCGACTTTCACCCTGAAGACCAACCCAGTCGCTCGAGACAACAGTCTTTCATCGCAAGTTGGCCAGCAACCTCCTACCACTAGTGTGTCAGGCGCGACCAATCCAAGTCAAAACCCATTCGCGGGGCCGTTCTTTGACCCGAGCGACCCGGCTCTCTTTAACTTTGACCTTTCCAGTATGAACTTTGAGAATCGCTATGGTGCGTTGGAGTTTGGTATGCTTGGACATATGGCTACTGGAGCTGGCGACTCACCCAGTGACTCCGCTACCCAGCGAGGATCGATGGGACGTAGTGGCTCAGCTCAATTCTCCGGAACGCCGATTGCTGGCGCCGCAACCTTTGCCGAAAGCCCAGGGGGTCAACAGCCGTTCATCTTTGGCGACCCGCTTCTGAATGAGTGGCCCAGCGGACAACCTACAGGCCAAGCACATGTGAATGTGGGAGGCGTTTACCCCCAGTCTGGCCAAGGAAGTGTAATACCGGGGCACTTAACTAAAGCAGACGCGCCACATGCGTTTGCGATTGAGAGCGGCTCTGGCAACTTTGCCAGCCCAAATGCGACGACAAGCCCTCAAATATCGACGGGATTTGACGACGCTACGTTCAACAACGCCGTGACAGCGAAGTCAAATGGCCTCACTGCGAACGGGCTACGGCCTACAATCACCACGCCAAGTCTGAAGCACCAAAACTTACAGGTTGGAGTTAGACGACGCCAACGGAACCCCTCGTCCATATATGAGAACGTCAAGGAGCCTTATGCCTACACCAACCGTTTCCACAATCTAACTGCGTTTATTCAGCGACGCTTTTCACCACAGAAAACTTTACAGATCGCCAAAGCGCTGGCGTCGATCCGCCCGTCTTTCATTGCGACGACCAAGACTTTAAACCGGGACGACCTAATATTCATGGAGAAATGCTTCCAGCGAACTTTGTTTGAGTATGAAGATTTTATCAACGCGTGCGGTACTCCGACGATCGTTTGCCGACGCACGGGGGAGATTGCGGCCGTAGGGAAGGAATTCAGTATCCTTACCGGGTGGAAGAAAGACGTGTTACTGGGCAAGGAGCCAAATCTAAATGTCAATACAGGTAGTTCAGTTCCAGGCTCGGGAACATCGTCACGAAGCTTTACTCCGCGAGGCTCCATAGTGGAAAGTACTCCTGGTCGCCCGCAACCGGTATTCTTGGCTGAGCTGCTCGACGACGACAGCGTGGTGGAGTTCTACGAGGATTTTGCCCGACTCGCCTTTGGAGACTCTCGTGGTAGTGTTATGACGACATGTAAACTTTTGAAATACAAAACGAAGGAGGACATGGAGAATCAGTCAGATGACAATCAACGGTGGAACAGCCATTTGCGCAAAGGAGGGATTGCTAGCGAAGCGGGCATGAATCAGTTAGGCTTCAAAGACGGCAAAGTTGAATGCGCATACTGCTGGACAGTGAAACGAGACGTATTTGATATCCCTATGCTTATTGTGATGAATGTAAGCAGTCCCTTGCTTCCCAGGGTCAGAAGACGCTAACTGGTGAACAGTTCTTGCCATGCATTTGATATATGTCTTTTTTATTGTATTATGGGCAATGCAAATAAGTACTATTGATGACTTAATCCTCATCTACGGTCACTTCTGCGAGGATTAAAAAAATGTTGTGTTCTTTGTTCTTTCTTTACCCCTTTGTTTCATTGTTTATGTCCTTGTATCCTGGCACTGGTACATATGAATTGTTTGTATGATTCCCAAGGAGTGGTATGGGCCTCCTCTGTTTCTAAAGTTCTGAGCCTTTCATTGTATATAGGTATCTGCACATATTATTAAGGGTGGTCTATTCTTGAATGAAGTATTACTAGCCTAAATAACTATAGTACTATACCTATTACTTGGCAAATTGTGACATTCTCACTTTTAGACAAGGTATTTCCATCTTTCTCAATACCAAGCAAGGTACTACTACAGAGTATTGAATTACCTTCAAGTTACTAACATGCAAAAGAGTGAATTTGTGTGGAGCTGTTAACGTGACTTAGAAGGCCTCAATTAAGATATAAATTCCAAGTACACTTTCCTACTCTTTTACCAAATTAACCAGTGAATCCACCTAAAAAAAGGGAAAGAAGAAAACAAGTACTACTTTAAGAGTGAAAAAGACAATGAACCTGTTCCTTGCTTGCTTTTATCACACAAAAGTTGTTCCAGACCAGATCTTTCCCTTGATCATTTTCACTTGAGACAAAGCAGTAAGCATCTTAACCTATCGAGATGGCTTCCCCTTCTCTGTCCATTGTTCAGGGTACTAGGGAACCACCTCTCTGTCATTTAACACTAGGGCAGCTTATAGACCAGCAATCTGAAAGATTCGGGTCTAAAGATGCCCTCATTGTCCCATGGAGTGATGCTCGACTTAGTTTCCAAGATCTGAGTGAGCACACACAGAACCTCGCACGAGGGCTTCTTGCCATAGGTGTAAGAAAATGCGATCGAGTAGCAATTTTTTCAAGTGACGATGAACGATTTGCTGAGTTAGCTATTGCTGTGGCTCGGATCGGTGCTGTTCTGGTGGTGTTGAATAAGACCTTTACTGTTTTGGAATGTGATCGAGCCCTCAGACATACTGGTAAGTCCATCTAATCCGGGCATGTGCGCAAAGCCACCATGGTACATTGTTAATATAGATAGATGCGTCTCTGCTTTTCCTAGGCGACGTTGTGAATCGTACACCGACTGGCCCCCTCATTCAGCACGTCCAGGCCCATCCAGTTCCAGGTTTGAAGAAGATGGTCCTGATCCGAACAAACTGTGTTGATACCTATCAAATAGCTACCTGGGATGATGTTCTATATGCAGGAAACTCAGTGTCACAGCCTGCCTTGGATCACGCGCAGTGCTCAGTACATTGCCATGACACGGCCACTTTACAATTCACTAGTGGTACAACTGGTGATCCAAAAGCTGCTATGCTTAGCCATTTGTAAGACTTCCAGAGTGATATCTTCACGTGAGTTAACTTCACTGACCATGTAGTGGCCTTATCAACAATGCACACATGTGCGGTAGCCGCCTCAAACTAACACCTGATGATATCGTCTGTTGCCCGCCGCCCTTATTTCATACCTTCGGTCTTGTATGTGGTCTGATATGCTCACTCGCGTATGGTGCTACTGTGGTTTACCCCAGTCGAGACTTTGAAGCTCCTGCGGTGGTGAATGCCTTGGTGCGCGATGGATGTACTGTATTGCATGGCGTCCCAACTATGTTCGTGACTATATTACAGCAGCTCCGGCTCAGAGAAATGAAAGTCAAAACTGTCCGAACGGGTATGGTAGGGGGGATGAAGGTAACACCGACTCTGGTGAAGGAACTGCAGACCACGTTCAATCATATGGACGTGCTCATCATTTATGGTCCGCTTTGCTACTTCAGTTCTCTGTCTTTGATGGTGTTTTGTTAATGCATGATCCAGGAATGACTGAAACGTCTGCCGGAAGCTTCATGACAACGGCCGCGGACCCAGCCAAAGAGAAACTGGAAACTGTAGGCAAAGTGCTTCCTCACGTTCGGGCCAAGGTCATCGACAGCCAAAACCACATAGTACCAAGGGGCTGCCGGGGAGAGCTTTGCATATCAGGGTATCTGCTGCAGAAGGGGTACTACGAGAATGAGGAAAAAACAGCCGAAGCTATGGTACGGGATGAGAAGGGTGTGATATGGGTCCGTACGGGCGACGAAGCATCGATTGATGAGAAGGGATACTGTCGGATCACAGGAAGATTAAAAGACATTATTATCCGGGGTGGGTTCGCTTATTCAATAGTGTATTGTATACGGACTAATCTCAATCAGGAGGCGAGAACATCTATCCAACTGAGATCGAGGAACGGCTTATAGAGCACCCGGCCATTGAGCAGGCCTCAGTAGTCGGACTTAAGGATGAGATATATGGCGAGATGGTTGCTGCTTTTCTCCAGTCAGTCTCGAAGCATAACCGGCCTTCTTTGGAGGATGTGAAATGCTGGGTGCGGCAAGTCCTTGGTCGACACAAAGCCCCAGGCCATATCTTCTGGGTTGGACCCGGGGATTCAATCGGACAGTATCCTGCGACGGGGACTGGAAAGATCAGGAAGGATATTTTGAGAGAGATCGGTAACAGAATCATCGGGGCTTAAGAAAGACTACCTCTTAGTATGTATGTACTAGTAGTAATACAGCAGTATTGTAACATTGTTTACCTAATATTACTGGCCTTCCAAGCCTTAGGCAATTAACTTACCATACCTAACCTCAGTAATAAATAAATACCACCGTCGCCAATCAGCATGCATTGATTCCGTCACGGTCAATACGCCCTTCCCGCATCGCTGCCTTATCGATACCGCGGGCTTCTTCCACCTTCCACCGGTTTTTGCTCATTCTCATTAACAACAAACAAAGGTAGGGGAAAAAAAAAGGGGGAAAGAAAAAAATACAGAGACTTCTCCGAGGAAACGAAGCATGCGACCAGACGGCTCCCGGGATCCTGTCGCCGGACCAGACGATGGTCCGGATTCTCCGTTTCCCCTCAAGTTATCCGGACCGGTGATTAAAGGTTTTGGGCGGGGAAGCAAAGAGGTATGTTTACGTGCAGAACTTCGTCCACGATAAGTTTCATATTCCTCTATTGGTACCAATCGCCACCTCTCAGTGGCTGGGTCTTTTTAAAGGTGGCCAATGAACTAAATATGGTAGTAGCTCGGCATACCCACGGCCAATATCCCTTCAGATGGTTTATCGGACTATCCCGATCTACAAGTCGGGGTGTACTATGGAGTAGCCGCACTGGATCCCTCCAAGTTTGCCTACGATGATCAGAATTCGAAAGCAACGATTCTTCCAGCTGTGCTGAGCATCGGATACAATCCCTTCTACAAAAATACCACTCGATCTGTAGTAAGTTACCCTTTACGTAGAATCTTACTTACATGACATCAAGGTATAGGCCTATCATTGACGATCATAGGAAATCCACATTATGCCTCCTCTCTCGTCGCCCTCACCGACAGCGAATGGGGAGGCGGGTCAAGTAAAATTCAACAAATTGCCTGACTTCTACGGCACGAAACTCAACCTAATGATTTTGGGGTACATCCGTCCGGAATACGACTATGTATCGTTGGAGGCCTTGGTTGAGGATATCCGGATCGACTGTGAGGTTGCACGCCAGAGTCTTCGGCGAAAGGCGTATGTCGGCTATCTTTCCGGAGAGGATTGTCCAGAAGCGGTGCAGGAGTCGCGGAGATGGTTAACTGGATTTTAGAGCCTGTCTTTTTTTTTTTGGTGGGTTGTATCAGTAAATACCTTCAAGTTCCTTCTCTTCATTATTTTGAAATAGACTTGACTAGACAATGAACTACTATTCGACACCAGAGTATTTATAGCATACTTATGTATCTTGGCAACAGAAACATGCATCCTTGGGTTCGGGATTTATGGATACTCGTCGACGTCAGCCCAGCGTTATGAAAAAAGTATTTTTTTTTTTTTAAAAAAAAAATGGTTGCCTGTACGGAGTAATGTGATTTGTTTTCTTTTTCTTTTCGTTTTGTTGGACTTTTTAAGTAGTAGTCAGTAATTCTGATTGCCTTCGTAGTATTGAAGTCACTCAAGCTCTTATTATACCCCAATCGATAGATAACCCTAAGTTCAGCAAGAGCCTAAAGATGGAACGGCTCCGACAACACATCCATCGTCGTCGCAGCAGTACTCCCAGCATAACACCTCTCCAAGGATCATCTCATAACCGAAGCAGTGATAGACGCAAGAAGAGTAACGATGTTCTGCGCCGACTATACATCACCTCCGACACGCCGAACTTCGATGCGAACCTTCTCCGGCGATTCGAAGCGGAGGGTTTCAGTGTCGAATACATTCCTTTTCAAGGATCCAACGAGGATTTCGAGAGAGATCGGAAAGACTTGGATAATCTGATCCACGAGCGAGAGGATGATCTCGAGCCGGGGGAGAGATATGCGATTGTCGGTAGGTACATACAACTGATACATGAGTAGCAATAATATAACAAGTACTAATCAAACTACCACCCAACTCAGCGTTCAACAAACCAGCTTACCTCCTCCTCACATCCCACCACCACCCAACAACAGCCACCAACCCGTTCCCCCTCCTCTGTGCCTTAGTCGCCTACTACCCCCGAATTCCCGGATCAGAAACCCACAGCAACCTCACCGATTGCCCCAACACCACAACAAACGCCTGCATCGTGCCCTCTTCAACCACCTCTTCCTCAACCACCTCCTACTACCCCACCCTCTCTCTCCTCCCCATCCAAGTCCATCTGGCTGGCCACCAACCCCCCACCCTCTGGGACGACTATAGCAGCCACCCGAGCAAAAAGCGGCACAGATGCCACCTATTCTTCTACCCGGAATCGGAACCGGGGTTCGCGGAGTCGACCGCAAACACCCACGACGCGATCAGTGCACGACTGGCCTGGAGCCGAGCATTGGACTGTCTGAAGCGTGGATTCGGGTGGCCCGGGGGAAGTTGGAGGATCCCCGCCGTGGAGACGGTGTGGGAGGCGTACTGGCGGAACCTGTTCTACAGCGGACAGGAGGCAGGGAGAGATGAAGTGGAGAGCCATGCGGCCAACATGATGGTCGGGAGTGGTAGTGGTATACCCTTGCACGGCAACGGGGATTACAATGACCGGGAGAATTCCGATCCGACGGCGGAGTTAAATGAGACGCCAATGGTGAATTGTGTTCCTACTTTGGTCGGGGGTATGTGATGTCTTCTTTTTTTTTTTTTTTTTTCCTCCTTTCCCTGCTTTCCCTGCTTTCCGTGGCCCGGTTCTGTGGTTATTAAGATCGGACTGATGATAAGTGTGGGTTTTAGGAACTTATCCGGCTCAAATCACTAACTTCTACACCACGCAATTCTTCTCTACTGGGCCGCCGTCGCAGAGTATTCGTCTCTTGTCTCGCACGATCGGTGCAGACCGGATCGTTGATGAGCTTCTGCTCACGTTTACGCATACAGAAGAGATCCCGTGGCTGCTGCCGAGTGTACCACCTACGGGTAAACAGGTCCGCATCGTAATTATCATGACGGCTAGTTTCATTGCGGGAAAGCTCGCCCGGCATAACATCTACTGGGATCAGGCGAGTGTTCTGGTTCAAGTAGGACTGTTGGATCCGAGCCTGGTGCCGGGTAGTTTTCAGGCTACTGGAAAGAACAGGGAGGGACGGGATGTTGTAGAGCGAATTCCGGTTGTTGGAGGGGAAGGTGTCGACAGAGCTTTGACTTGAGGGATTGTTTGGTTGTCTAAGGGAGAGCGAGCTTATTACCCTATTGTATGGAAGATTTTCGGTAGTATACATTTATATATATTCCCAACAACCCTACGACGACTCAGGAACGCCGCAGGTTGATGATATCACTGCTGACACCCCCGGGACTCTTCAACGTCCTAAGACTAGCCTCCTGTGCAAGAGGAATGACATCTTCCACGTTCTTTGCTCCCTTCACGAGGCCGGAGATTATAGCCCCCAGAAGTGTATCTCCGGCTCCATTGACACTAAGAATCTCCTCATCGGTCAGCACGGCGGCTGGTGGAAACAACCTCATATACACGCCACCGATCAAGTCATCAGTTATCGCAGCACGGGAAAGGATATAAGGAGCTGAATCGGCTGATGTGAGCCGCGGGTCACCGGGGCGAAGCAGTTGGGTGACAAGGACACCCTGTGACCCCAGTTTGGTAACGAGACAGGGAATGTAAGGGAGGAGTTGGATACTCTGCTGGGGTATGCCTTGATCCACAAGATGGTTTGAGGTCATTGCCACGAGCTTGTCTCGAGCACCTGCAGACGACATACCCATGGCATCTATGATGCGCCACCAGCCATCCGAGTCAACCAGCCCGTTCTCACGTGCTGCCATGTGCATGGTAGCGAGTTCAAACTGGTTGGGGGTCGCGAGGCTGATCGCATTGTTGGGGACGGCTGCAGATGGCCTGATCACCGCATTCACCTCGGTGCTTTTGCTGAATAGACGGCGGCTTTTGGCATTGGATACGGGCTCGAACGCAACTCGTGCGCCATGCTTCTTGGCTGCAGCGACCCACTTTGAAAGGACCTCAGGACTCCAATTCGCATCAACGATAACCCATTGAGGCTTCGTGCGGGAGAGCATAGTCTCCCAGACGCCATCGAAGTTCAATTCCTGCTCTGGAAGTTCCATAATGCCCATGTCTGCCATAGCCACGACGAGGTCTTTCTTCGCATCGTTAACGGCTACATACTGTGCGGTCCTGGCGTCGTTTGAAGAGGTAAGCACCTGTACGCCAGCAGTGGAGAGCCCCTCTTTTCGAAGAGCCGATAGGGTTGCTCGGCCACTCAGATCGTCACCGACAACACTACAAAAGAGAACCGAGCTGCCAAGATAATGGGTAGCAATGGCAACATTGTGGCCCACACCGCCAAGGCTTTGTGTGATGGTGGCTGGATTTGAAGTATCAGAAACAGGTTTAATGTCTTTTTCTCCTACGAGAGGAGCATAGTCACAGGAAAGATCAACCGCGAGAGAGCCAGCAACGAGAACATCTACTTTGCCCAGTGCCTCGATAGATCCTTCAGTTGTTGGGTTGAGCTTAAGCTCTGCCTCTGAAGTCGCTTGGTCAGCTTTGACGCTCTCGGAAATTGCTGGCATATGCCTGAAGACACCTCGAAATTAGGGTCATTCCGAGTCGCGTCCGAAAAGGGCAACTCACCGCTCATTAAGAATTCCAGTAGATTTTTCCAGCTTTGAAAGCTCCACGGCGACGCGAGTAGCACGCTGCACATTCGCCTCAACTAGGGCACGATTGGCTGCAACACTCTTACCGCCACTAAGTTGTTTGATTTTGGATAGCACAAATGGAGTGTTGTCGCTGCCCTGGTGGCCCTCGACCTCAGCAAGGTGGATTGCCTCTTCAATAATCCCATCCATTTCATGCTTGGGAATAGACTGCTCTATTGGTACCGGGTTGGCGAAATGCATTCCAGATGAGACTGGAAGCTTTGATTGCGCATCTGCTCATAAATTAGTCAGTGGTACTAGGCACAAAAAGTAGAAGTGGCTCACAGATTATTGCAGCTGCCTCAGCCTCATCCTGAATAACCTTGGGACTCTTTATGCCACTGTCTCGCGTGAAAAATGCAGGAAAATCTACCGGGCCCGTACGGCCATCTGCGAATGTCCCCACACAGACACCTTCGGTCTCCAGATATTCTAGAGTTCGTGGGATGTCCAGGAAGCTTTTGCAACCAGAGCTGACAACAGCCACCGGCGTTCGTCCCAGTTCGGTGAGATCGGCTGCCAAACAGTTAGATATTAGCCGATAGATCTTGCTTGCAAAACGCACCAGAGATATCCATCGAATTCTCTCCACCACGATGGACGCCACCTAACATCGGTTAGTTTCTGTGGAGAGAAGTAGAATAGCACAACAGCACACCAAGACCTCCAGTTCCAAAGACCCTAATCCCAGCCAGATGGGCAAGGATCATCGTGCCCGACACGGTTGTACCACCATGTAGTCGTTTCCCAGTCAGGCCCTAATATTATCAGAAGTATTCTCCATAACAGCGCACAAATTGACTTACTAGGCCGCAGATGTAACCCAAATCTCGCCGGGAAACTTTCAGTGCGCTCTTGCTCTCTGCAGTTGAGGCCAGCTCAATAAGCTCTTCTGCACTAAGGCCCACCTTGGCTACGCCGCTCAAAATTCCAATTGTAGCAGGGACTCCACCATTAGCCCGTACAACAGTTTCCAGCAACGACGCAAGAGCAACACTCTCAGGATACGGGAACCCTGCCTCAGTCAGCTGGTAATTCTCCACGCAAGGGCAAGGAAAGCGTAGATACATACCATGGGTGTAGATTGTCGATTCCAGAGCCACCACAGGCTTTCCTGTGGCTACTGCATCGCGAACCTCCTCCGAGATATGGAGAAACTTGCTTTGCGCAAGGCCATGAAGACGTCGTGCGGCACGAGCCAATACCGGTGCTCTGGCTATTCTGGAGCAGTGGCGAGCTGCAGCTCGTGAAGCAAGCATAGTGGTTAGCTATGCTGTGAAGTTGTATCTACTACTACCATGTACTAGTGCTTGTAATGTATGGAGATATGTGAGTGGAAACTGAGAGTGTGAAGGAGAGAAGAAGGAAGAAGGACTTATCGGCGATAAGAAAGGCTTAGTCACCGGAATCCAAACAGCATCGGGACACCTCAGCAATCAACCCGAATCTCGTCGCGCTCCCACCCCTCTTCCAATTATCCTCGTTCCTTTTCATTTCTTCCTTTTAGGACTATCTCCGGGTGAGAGACATTGTGTTCTAGGCGCGGTCAGCTGTACGACCCGCCCACCGTCACAATGAGACCGATTACAGCATTCGCTGCGCTCTGCGGGTTCTTCCTGTCAAGCAGCAGCTTAGTATGCGCCCAGTCCTCCTTTAAGCCCCCCCAGACATTCAAAAATGTCAACTTAGTCCGAAATATCAACTTGGAGAAGGGATATGCTCGGGAGACTGTCAACGTGGTTGTGGAGAATGTGGATAAAGAGCCGCAGAGCACCTACTACTTGGCCTTCCCATCGGACGTATTTGACAAGGTCGGAGGCTTGGAAGTGAGAGATAGAAAAGCACCAGAGAAGGGGCCTTTGGCTGTGGATGCGCTGTCCGTTGATACGCCGAGGTGAGCATGTCAATGTGGCTGCCAAAGGCCACTTACTATTGTGATGACGAAGCCACGGTTGCTTAAACTGGTTGTATTGCTTGTAGCATATCAGCTAACGTTTATGGATTACTTTCGCTGTAGCGACGTCCAATACTTTGCCGTGGACCTCCCCAAGCCTCTTGCGCCCAAATCGCAGGTTACCTTGGGAATCTCATACTACCTCCTCTCCTCCCTGAGCCCACGGCCTGCCGCCATCAACCAGGCAGATAAGCAGTACCTCACCTACTCCTTCTCTGCCTACACTCTTTCCGCCTATCCGACTGTGACCCAAAAAACCAAATTGAAGCTGCCCAGCACCAATGTTCCTGACTATACCACTACTTCTGGTTTGAAATCCGGCTCGGATCCGGAGCGTCAGGGTACGACTTACACTTACGGCCCATACGACACGACTGAGGTAGCCCCCGGCACTACCTATCCGATTACCGTGCGTTATGAATTTACCAAGCCGGTGATTACGGCCTCGCTGCTCGAACGAGACTTGGAGGTATCTCACTGGGGCGGAAACCTGGCAACGGAGGAGCGCTACTGGCTTCGGAACAACGGCTCCACCCTCGTGAATCAATTCTCACGTGTTGAGTGGACGCTCACCAACTTCCAGCAACTTCCTTCCTCCGCCATCCGTGAGCTGAAGTACCCACTGAAGCCTGGCTCGGTCGACCCCTATTTTATTGATGACATTGGAAACGTCTCCACGAGCCGCTATCGCCCTGGCAAGCCTCCCAAGCGTGATGGATCTTTGGAACTTCGGCCCCGGTACCCTGTCTTCGGTGGTTGGAACTACAGCTTCCGCATTGGCTGGAACAACGAGCTCTCTGCCTTCCTTCGCCGGGTAGCTGGTAGCGAGTCGTACGTGCTCAAGGTTCCTTTCATCGAGGGGCCCAGAATGCCTGAAGGTGTCCAATACGAGAAGGTCGTCGTTCGGGTCATTCTTCCCGAGGGAGCTCGCAACGTCCGGTACGAGACGATTGAGACTGCCTCCAACAATGGCCTCCCTCCTGCCGACCAGATCACGTTTCACGTGTCTCCCCACAAGACCTTCATGGACACGTTGGGACGTACCGCATTGACCCTCACTGTAGAAAATCTATCCGACGAAGCTCGTGATTCTCAGTTACTGGTAAGTTCTCAATAATATATTATGTCCCAGAGTAAACGCTAATGGTTGAAAGGTCACCTATGATTATTCCTTCTGGGACGGAATGCGTAAGCCTGTGACCATCACCGCCGGGTTGCTGACTGCCTTTGCAGCTGCATGGGCAATCGGGAACATTGACGTGAGCATCAAGAAACGGTAGAGTGTATGCTATATCACTGTTGTATCCAGTCTTTTATACCTGAGCAATGTAACTGTTCCCTTCCGTAAATATCAAACTTTGAGCTTCAAATGTATGACGCTTCATATCTTCTACGTGAAACATGACATGATGGAATGTCAGGATAAGCTATCCCACTATTGAGTTATTCATCTCCAGCGACAAAAGTGAGATACAGCCCATCCAGCGCCAATCACTGACATAGCAAAAGCTTATAACATCATGGAAAGTATAGGCTGTACAATAACCCCCAGGCCAGCACCCATTTTAAGCTCGCGAACAGCTCCTCTCCAGATCATATGCATTATAGAAGCGAAGATCAACGCCAGACGCCTCGCAACCCCCAACCGAAGCCAAGTAAAAGATTACCCAACAACTAGGTTTGTTAGGAGCAAACCGGAAGAAAAACTATGAATCCTCAAATTTTCTCTTCACCCCGTTTCCGTTCGCATGCGGCGGTGCCTGTCTTGCCCGTCGTTTCCGTTCTTCGTCCTCCGAAGCCATCTGGGCCTGACGCTTCTTCCAGGCTGCCTTGATCGCCGGAGCAGCGCGAATCAAATCATCCTCCGTCACACGGTCCTGAATACTCTCGAGGACCTTCTCAACGGTAGAGATGTGATTCGCATCGACCTTATCATCTCGAAGACGATGATAGCGCCAGCGGCCATGTTCATCTTTGGAACATTCAACGATGGTGTCATCGAGCGGCAACCCCAGGGCTTTAAGCTCCTCCCATTCCGGCGGGGTGACATACATTTCCGCCCAGTGCCGGTACTCGTTAGAATTAAGCATCACAAACAGATGAAAGATAGGCATAGCATCGTAATCCGGATACGGGTCGGAAATCCCATCCGCTTCATCATCCGTATCAGGCTCCAGGACGGGGAACTCCAAGCGCATGCGAAAATCAACCGTGTTTTCAGCCGGAGGCTTCCATTTAAGGATGTGCTCGTCCGTGCCGATACGGTAAGGTGTACTGCGACAGGTGAAGATGAGGCCGTCATTGCCGTGAATTTTCTTGACTTTGGGGATGATCTCGCGGAACATCATCTCGATACCGTAGCTGAACTGAGTGGATTTGTCTTCGACTGCGAAGATGCGATGTTGTTTCTCCTCGGGAAAGCGCTGGTAGAGCGCATTATAGGGTTTCAGTACTTTCTCCTTGAAATACGCCAATCGTTTATCGAGCGTGCGATGCATCAGGCTCTGTCCGTCCAGGACCAGACAATCAAACACGAGATATTTGAGCTGCTGTGTCCCGTCGTCATAAGTGTCGTTCACCAACTCGCCGTCAACCAGGGTGTCCACGTGGTACGACTGGAAAGTTTCATCGTCGGGAAGCGGGAAATGCAAGCCCGGCACGTAGCGGTAGTCATTCTTGCGGTCGATCAGGTAGTGGATTTCGGGATTCTCCGAGTCTGGATCACCGCGGGCGAAGTACATCAGACAGCGGATGCCATCTGTCTTCTCGCAGACATAATAGTCTTCACGTTGGAGCTCAAGGAGATGACGATTCGAGAAACTGACGGGCTGTGCACCGGGAAAGTTGAGGTTGTTGCGGCCTAGGAGAGTCGCGACTTCGCGGCGGAATTGATCCGCTAGGTCGGACTCTGCCTTGATTCCGACAGCATCGAGATCGGGAACGGAATTGGACATCGCGAAAGGGTTCGGTTGGATTTAGGGAGTGTGTGGCGCAGATCGAGTCGTGAAGGTCAAGGAGTCTAGTTGTTAGCAGTCCAGCGCAAGCAGATCAGGACCTCCGCCCGTAGGCGCAGAAGCTACAGCTTCCCCAAGAGGTGTGAATATCGCAGTGACGTTGAGGCGTAGTGAAGGTGAGCTCCATGTGAACGTTCCTCCTTCAAAGGATTGGTAGGCGCATAATGGGACTAAACCCGTCTTTATCCCGCGGCGGATGGAGATATTAAAGTAGTTGTAGCCTTGCGTGGCCTCAGGCAGAAAATCCCCTTTTACGGTAGTGGCATGACTTGCCCCGTTGTTTCCCAGTTGGCACTTTATGAGATGTACTCCGTATAAAAGAATATTCACAAACACCATAGTTCACCATCATGAGCTGCATCTATCAAGGAAAACATAGCCAAAGAAACATCGACTAATTTACAGCTTCGCCAGTGGTACAATAGACTTCGGGGTATCATATCATCATAAAAACCCAAATTAGACCCGTTTCGTAGAAACCCTCAACGCCATCACAGACTCCCAGATGGGGCAGTCACACCCGAGTAGTGGAAATGAGAGAGAGAGAGAGAAAAAAAAAAAGGCATCACTCGTCGCTGCTCCTGAGATCAAATCAAGATCTGTAAGCCCATTTGCCTACGAGCCCGCGGCTATTGGTAGTTTCTTCGCGGCTGGTCCTGGAGTGTGATTGCCTGCATCCGTTGTGTTTTCCGTACTTCCAGCGACTGGAGATGCCATGACCACGTCGTCCACAGGAGTAAAGAGGTTTCCGTCGGTGGATGCGGTATTGTTGTCGCCGGTTGAAAAAAGTCCGCCACCACGCGCACCGCCCAGGGCGTGAGATAGCATCTCTTTGATGCGGACATATTGATATTTCTTCTTAGTTGAGATCAGAGTCTGAGTGATGATGGGCTGCGGGTGAGAGCGAGTAATAGCAGCCATCACAGCATCTTTCTCTTCATCCGAGTCGACAGGACCGTTGTTATCCATATCATCCTGCAGAGGAGCATTGGCATCGATTGCAGCCTCTGAAACGCAAGACCGATCAGCTCTATCCGGAAACCCATCCTCAAGCTAGACGGGTAATACTCACTCTGCTGACGAGCTTGATTCTTCTTCTGATAAGCCTGAAGCAACATATCGTACGGCAATGAACGGCCGGGAACTGCTCGCTTCGCACCCATAGAATGACTCTTACAGGTCAACGACCTCGCACACTGAGCACCATTCGGCAGAGTAACACCACATTGCTTTTCGACATCGACGGGGCCCTTGGGTTTCGGAGGTTTGGGCTTGGGCTCCTCCTTTCTCTTTTTCTTCTTAGGCTCCTTATCTTTATCGTCTTCCCCTTCCACCTTGCGCTTCTTCCCTTTTTTCGTCCCATCCTCCGCCATCCCCTTAACGGCGCTCTTCTTAGCGCTCTTCTGACCCTTCATGGAATCATCACCCTCGCCGCCTGCGGCATCCTCGTCACCTTCCTTATCACCAGCCTTGGCCCGATTAGCGGCATCGCGCGCCTCCTTCTTCCGCCTAGCCTTCTCCTGCTTCGCCCTAATACAACCCCGAATATGCTCGGCAGCATTCTGTTTGAGGACCGGCCTCTTGCACGTCTTACAAATCACCGTTTCCAGGTGATCTTCTTCTCGCGGTTTCGCCGTAGGAAAAGCGGCCATGGTCTTCTCGTCGATCTCAGGGAGAATGGGTGATGAACCGGGGGAATCGGGCGCATCTTCACGCCGGTAAACAATTAGCAAGTCTACAACCCGCAGCCCCTGCACCCAAATCCTTCAGGTCAAGATAAAACAAGGGATGAAAAGAAAGAAAACACACCATCGCCCTTCTTCTTGGCCAACTTAACTGACTTCTTCAACTTAATCTTGCCGGGCTTGGTATCTTTCTCGGAGAACTTGTACCCGGATGCATCGACTAAGCTGCTTGCCGATGGCGCTATTCAAGCAAATCCCCTCAAATCAGTACAAATCGTTCCGCAGGATGCTATAGCCACTTGAGGTCGCCCCAATGAGGGTTTGGTGATACGTACCTTTGGTCTCACCGTTGGTAGCCATGGTCAACCCACCAACGACCAAATGCGTGCGTCGACTCTAACAGTGAGCGAATATAGTGAAAGTAAATGAGTGGAAGGATATAATATGATATTGAGCGACAGAACGCTGCTTTGTCGTAAGGTTGAGGTGCGCGTGATATAGTCAAGATGAGTCCAGGACTGCTCCGCATTAGGGTGTCACGTGTTGGTTGCGAGGGTCAGTGTTTAAGAGGACAATAAGGATAAAGAGACTGAATGAGTAGCAAGATTTTTTTTATAGTAAGGAACAAACCAAAAACTTACCTTTCCAATGCTTTGTTATTGTTCCTAGTGTTTCTGCAGCGACACTAAGACAATGAACTTGAAGCTCATCCTTTCATAGTATTAAATCATACTACGGAGTACGGAGAGTACTATTTTGGTTACTAGTACTGCGCCCGAGATATGTGTCGCAGCAGCTATTATATCAGCGTAAACTGGCTAAGGAAGTGACATTACTCGTAGCATTCACGAACTCAAAGTATTACATATTGTACAAGTAGATAGTTTTATACATACGACATAGTTCGCAGTTATCAAAATCAAATACCATGCAGAACACCTAGTACTAGGTGCCTAATGTAACCTGGAAAAGCACAGACTGCTGTTAGTTCCCCCAAAGCCGAAGCTGTTGGTCAGTGCCACGTCTATCTGGCGTTCTTGGGTCTGCTCCGGAGCGTAGTTGCAGTCGAATCCATCAGCGAGAGACTCCAGATTAATTGTCGGAGGCATCTTGTTCTAATTCAGTGATTTAGTATAGTGTAATATAATAGCATGGGTGGTCATACTGACCTCATGAATAGCAAGGATGCTGAAAAGAGCCTCCACAGCGCCAGCACCCCCTAACAAGTGACCAAGAGCGCCTTTGGTGCTGCTGATATTGATATCCCCCGCGTTTCGCTTTCCTCCAGGGCCGAGAAGGAGGGCTTTGATTGCGGCGTTTTCTGCCGCGTCTCCGACTACGGTCGAAGTGGCGTGTGCGTTAACATAGTCAACTGTACATGGTTGAAGATTGGCATTCTTCAGAGACTTTCTCATTGCTATCAATGCTCCTTCGCCGTTTTCTTTGGGCGCCGTCATGTGGTGCGCATCACCCGAACAGCCATAGCCTCTCAACTCAGCGTAGATACGCGCACCTCTCGCCTTCGCATGTTCCAACTCCTAGCCAAAAGTTAACATTGCGAGTTAATGTATAATATGAGGGAAAGTACCTCTAAAACGACCATTGCCCCACCTTCACCGACCACGAAACCTTCGCGATCAGCATCAAATGGTCTTGATGCCTTCTCGGGAGCATCGTTATAACTTGTTGCAAGGCTCCGTGCCCGAGCAAACCCTCCAACAGCTAGTGGGTGAATACAGGATTCAGCACCACCAGCCAACATTACATTCGCATCACCAAATGCGATAAAGCGAGCTGCATCACCGATGGAATGCGCCCCAGTGGTACATGCTGTGGTAGCCGCATGGTTGGGTCCCTGTTGGATTATAAGCGGTAGTAAGCTCCATGGCAGGTTCTAGACTTACCATAAACCCATACTTCATGGATATATGACCAGCACCGAGATTGATTAAGAGTTTCGGAACAAACAAAGGAGACACCTTTCTGTAGCCCTGAGAGGAGTCAATAAAGGTGCAACTGTGATAAAAAGCTTATCTGTGACTAACACCTTTGTCATATGCCACGGCAGTTTTGTAGATCTCATCAAAGTTGCCAATTCCTGATCCGAGACAGATTCCCTACATAGCATTCAGTATATTTTTTAGAATAGATGATGTTGTGCAAACGCCTGGAGGACGCCTACCGTAGATTCTCTCTGCTCAAACGAAGTGGGCTTCCAACCTGCGTCTTCAAGAGCCTCTTCTGAGGCAGCCAGAGCATACTGTGCGAAACGCGCCATCTTGCGCTCTTCCTGTCAAGGGCATCAGACCTGTCCATAGAGGTCCACAGTGTGAATGACTCTAAGTTATTATACATACATCCCTACTCAGCCATTCTGAGGCAGTCCAGCCGCCATCCTGCCTTTTGCCATTCGGCACTAAAGCGGCGATCTGACAGGGTATATCCGCGAACCTGGAGTCTCGATGGCTGACATTAACAATGCCGCAGTGACCATCTAGCAGACGTTTCCATGTTCGACGAATCCCTAGAGTGACGGTGGATTAGCGATCCGTGGCTGATAAACACAAGGATTCGAGTTAATGATGTAGGAACCTGAACTCCATCGAACTTCCTAACTAGGAATGTCCAGGACGATAGGTTGGGTCCAGTATCCAAGACTTTTCTCCTTCGGGGATATCGGAAGTGGAGCCATTGAAGAATCACAACAAAGAAACTATATTGACAGCAAACACGGACCGAAAACAAGGCTGATGGAATACAAAATGACACATATAGATTTTCTGGATGCAAAATATTAGATAAGAATAACTCACCTACCCCCAAAGGAGTCACAGCTCCTAAACCCGTTACGACAACACGACGCATGGCATCCTTGGACAGTACTCGAATCGAATCTGGTTGGCTTCGATCGGATTCTATACCTAAGCTCTAGATCGAGCAGTTCTGGAAAAATCGGACCGATATAAATGCGGAGGACGAAAAGAGGAAGAGAGCGCGACAAGACGCTGGAACTAAAAGAAAAGTGACAAGAAGGGAAAGTCCGCACGATAGTCTGCGCGCCTGAGGCCCTAAGGCCGCAAGGCCCACTTTTTACTGCCAAACGAATGGGCGGTTTGTTGTTCCTATCGATAAGGCTTTCATTTATCTCCATTGATTCTCCATACCTAACAGGTACTATCTATGCGCTTATAAGTACACATTTCCCCCCCTTCTCTTTTTCATGCATTACCTGGATTTTCCCTGTACGTAGCATCTTAGGATTCAGCATGAAATACACCCTGGGGTTGCTGGCTTTAGCCAGTACTGCCTTGTCTCATGCCCATCATGACGACACTGAAGTGGTTCCCGAGCGTCTGCAGGAGGAGCTGTTGAAAAAATGGGATCAAGAGGTACAGAAAGCGTTTCTACCTTATACTGTTGCATACCTGACAAATAAGCTTAGTGGACATTTTCTGGCATTGCCAGCTTTGCTCACTTGAAGCCGGTCAAATGCTTAATCGAACCGGATGAAAGATATGATATCGCCGTCGTTGGAGCTCCCTTCGATACCGCTGTTAGTTACAGACCAGGTATGAATCCCTAAATGCCTCAATGAGCAGCAGAACTCATGTTAATGTATTTCGCCAGGTGCTCGGTTTGGTCCCCGTGCTATTCGTGCCGCTAGCGCTCGTCAGATGGCCGGTACAGCCTACAACACCCGTGCGGGCATCAATCCATACAGCTCGTGGGCCACTGTCAAGGACTGTGGGGATATTCCCATTATCCCATTCGATAATGCCGTGGCAGAGCGCCAAATGTACGAAGCTTTCCTTGAGCTGGGCTCGCGACCAGCCATCACCTCAGCCGACTCGAAATACGGCACCAAGGGTATTTCCGCCGGAAAGGCTAAGCTTGTCACTCTGGGGGGAGATCACAGTATTGCGCTACCGGCTCTTCGTGCCCTGTACCACATCTACCAGAAGCCCATCACAGTGCTGCACTTCGATGCGCACCTGGACACCTGGAACCCAGTTCGCTACTCAGCGTACTGGACATCAGAACAGGCTGCATTCAACCACGGCAGTTTTTTCCACAAGGCGAGCCGCGAGGGCCTCATCTGCAACTCAACCTCCGCCCATGCCGGTCTGCGCACCCGTCTAACCGGTGTCACCGATAGCGACTACACCAACCCCGGTCCCGAGCAGGGATTCATGCGCATCCATGCGGACGACATTGATGATCTGGGTCCCATGGGAATCGTGGATAAAATCATTGGCCGGATCGGTCTGGACTCAGAGCAACCCGTGTATCTGTCGGTGGACATCGACGTGCTGGATCCTGCAACTGCCCCTGGCACGGGTACCCCCGAGCCTGGCGGCTGGACCACCCGTGAGTTCATCCGGATCATGCGCGGCATTGAGAAGTTGAACATCGTCGGTGCGGACATCGTTGAAGTATCACCAAGCTACGATAACAAGGGCGAAACCACCGCTCTGGCAGCTGCGCAGGTGGCCTTTGAGATCATTACGAGCATGGTCAAGGCGGGAGCTGGTGAAGATCTGGGAGGATGGTATGGATACAAAGAAGAGAAAGTCGAGGAGACTGTCATAGAGGATGAGGTGAAAAAGGAGCGAAAGGACGAGCTGTAAACTAGATACTATCACGCTGTCGACGAATTATGTTTGGCATTCAAGCAGATGTAATAATAAAGAGCATAGTACCAAATGTATGATACTAAGCCTCCATGCTTGACAGACTTGAAAAAATGACTAATATGAACACTAAGGTATAGGACTATATATTAACCGCAATTGACGGCTGACCATTACAACGTATTCACTGGCATAGCAACATCCCCTCCAACCTAAACACCAACTCTCACTACCACTAATCAACCACAATGAGCGCATTATTGGGTTAACATAACTCACTGAAATCCTTCAGATCCTGCAGTAGGACATATCCATTAGGAAAGCTAATAGAGACTGGCACAGAGACCGACCATGGGAGCGGATGAAGTAGAGTCACTTTTGATCGGCCTGGACTGATATTAAATTGCCAAGACTATCTAGACATCTTTTTAGTCAACCAGGTACCCGTTGTCTGGATGTGGGCTATGGGTTTCGTGTGACAGTTGATCGGTGGCAGCAAGGAAAGGGTGTCTTGTCTTTTTCATAAAGGATGAGAGATTTCCATCGACGTGTTGGAGCTTGTCTCCACCAGGTGTTTTCCAAGAGAGAGTCGCAATATGCCTACACACTGGATCGATTATGTAGTCTGGGTAGGACGAGACCTATGTTCTAGGATATCGCTATCTTCCGGACTGACATTAGTAACGAGTGGTGATTGAGCAGTGCAGCTACCATTAATAGTCTTTATTACATTGGATCTGATTACGATATAATTTCAAGTACCAAAGGCTTGGTGGTCACTGATATATCTGTGCTATCTAGCTCAAGAATGGAACATGACAATGATAAAATGGCACAGCAATGTGACAGAAGGTGCGGACGTGACAACAAATCGCGAATTATAAAGAAACAGATCAATACCATCAGCCAGCCAAAACAAGACGCCTCGACTTCCAACGCCGATAGAGACGATGAGTGGTAATAGAGAATCGAAAATGGACAAACGAAGAGAAGGAGGGAACGGAAGTGACGGGAACTGATAGGGCAGTAGGAAGAGGGTAAGAGGAAAATCTGGCAAAGACAAGCCGGCTGGAAGATGAAGATAAAGCGGTTCGGTTCGTCGATAGTTTCCGCGACAGAATTGGGAGGACAAAGTATCCCAGGGTATATCGGATCAATGAATGCCATAAATTGGGCAACGAAAGAATACGAGGATGGCAATCATTAGAAATATCGTTTCGAGATTGGGTAACACATGGCAATCGACTCATGAGCTGTTACCCTTGATATCCATAACAGTTTAGTTTTATGCGCGTCAGAACCTCGATCTTCCCGAAAATATGCAATGTAGCTGGGATGCATCAGCAGTATGCTCTATATAACACCAGTGCAAACGAACCCTGCTCTGAAAAGCTGTGTGTTCGATTACAGCAAAATGCACTTCTTCGACTTCTTAGGAGCAGGCTCGAGCGCGGCAACAATTGCCTGGTTTGACCTGTCAGTACACGATCCGAGCAACAGAGGTCACAGCGTTGATCCGACTCACCTCATCAAAAACGTCCTTAAGTTTATATTGAGTCAGGGCAGAGCATTCAACATATTTCACGGCGCCCAATTCCTTCGCCATCCGGTCTCCGTCTTCCTTGCGAATAGGCTGCATCTTCTGGCGGGACAACTTCTCACGGACAGCGGCGTCCTCGCGCAGGTCAGTTTGGGTGCCCACGATAAGGCAGGGAACACCAGGGCAGTGGTGGTGAACTTCGGGGAACCATTTTTCGCGCACGTTCTCAAAGGAAGCGGGGGATGTCACGGAAAAGCAGACTAAGAAAACATCGGTCTGGGGGTACGAAAGGGGACGAAGGCGGTCATAATCTTCCTGACCAGCAGTATCGAAAAGTCCCAGGGTGTAAGGTTCATCACCGATCCTATGGAGGAGTCGGGTTAGTCAATTACTAGCGAAAATTGACATATAATGGAATCGGGTAGATGGTTGTGGCGACGCGTTAACAAGACCACTACCGGAATAAATCATAGGAGAGAACTCTCCAGGGGATCCGTTGCGCCTGTCACAGCTCGAGACAATCGGGTTGACTTACATGACAGTGACGGCATAATTATCAAAAACGGTAGGGACATATTCGGAGGGAAATTTGTTTGTTGTGTAGGAAATCAGGAGACATGTCTTGCCCACAGCACCGTCGCCGACGACAACACACCTGAAGAGAAGTGGTGACCATGATTAGCAGACCGCTCATTGATAATCGAACCAATCTCTAGAATAGGTCCGACGTGCGGCATCAGAAAGGGGAGGGAGGCGAGGACAAGTCGGAGAGGAAGAGGAGAGTCAATGAGAACGGTTGACAGGAAGGGAGCACATCGGAAAACGTACTTGATAGTGGCGACAACCATATTGTATACCTGAAGCTACCTGAGGCTCTGCAGAGTGATTGTGCAGATAATCTTTCAAGGGTGTCTAGACCCGAGATGATGAGGAAACGAAAGGAAGAAGATGCGGTGAAGAAGATAGGGAGAGATAGGTGTGAAAAGGGACCGATTGTTGAACGCTTGTGGAGAGAGAATATAGAAAGGGGAGAGAAGGGAGATTGCAGGAGGCGCTTGATGGGAATGACAGCAGCCAGAAGTCACGGCGGTTGGTGTGCGGTGAATGTCGACGGTGAAGGGTTGGTGGACGTAGCCAATGTGGGAGGCAGAGGTGGAGGACGATAGGACAGTAGCGCTAGTTCGGAGAGTACCTTAGGTAGAAAGAAAGAAAGCTGCCATGGATGGGGCAACCCGCACCGTTAGCTCTTGTCGGCCTATTTGTCTAGACACTGTGACTAGCACGTTTTCATTGGGGAGTCTATCTCCAGAATGCAGAAACCATTCTGCTGGGACCGTTTAAATCTTTTTTTTTTTTTTTGTTTTTTTGTTTTTGTTTTTCTTTTGAAGAATATAACCCAGTAAAATCACGAACCTTGTAATTTCTTTATATAGTTGATAGGGAAAAGAGAAAAGATGGTAAAAACCAACCGAAACGGAAAATCGCGGATCAATTCCGGGGAAGGGCCTTGATGCTGAAGGAGCAGTTGAAACAACTCCTTTCCCCTCTAAGTTTCTCTATCTTTCCCTTCTGGAGAATTCTGCGATGGGTCAGAAATGAAAAGAAATTTGGAATGTCAAAAGGAGCGGGAGAAATGGAGGGGCTGCGGCAAAATGACCTGTGAGAGTGTACGGAGAGTAGTACTATAACGATAAGTTGGTAGGCCCGACACGCCACCACTGAGGAGAATCGAGTCCCAGAGGATGAAACCCGATCAAGAGATAATATGGGTTCAATTTAACTAGTAGATATAACAGAGATGAAGGTGATGAAAGAAGTGGGATGAAGTTGGGAACAAAGGCACATCCAATTTGAGGTATAATTACAATCAACTTAACTTGAACCTTGAAACCTTAGGTATTGAATTGTCACTGTCACTCTGCAGCAGCGAATCATTGACTGGCGGTAAATACACCAAATCAGTTAACCATCACATATCGGTGCTAATTAAGGTCAATGAACGGTACCACGTATGAGTGCCCTTTTTCCCCTTCGAGTACGGAATATTGTATTACATGTGCTTTATCATGTTACCTTTGGCTGATTGCTGGCATGCCTCCCTGGCCATATTTCCTGGCAAGTCACATCTCTATCTACTTTTATCTCTTCTTGTTGACTTCGAATTTGGTAGCACTGCTTTAGATAGACACTTGGCCTCATCCTCCTAATCGGGTAAAATAATGATAAAAACAATAACAAAAAGGAAAGATAGCTCGTGCATTGAAACATTTTCATCTATATCTAATCATAATCTCGTAACATCTATATAAAACCAGTATTCGCTCACTCGAGATATGTACGGCACTATACAAAAGACATGTATAGAATCGATATACCAGAAGCCGCTTGTTGTTGGGCTGAGACAGCGTAGCGCTTGTCAATACATATATCAAAAAAAAGGCGGCTGTCGCAACCGCGTCTAGGTTGCATCGACACGTCATATAGTATCTAGTTCGAGCTCGGATCGGATAAGATACCTCGCAAATTGCCCACAGCAACCCGTTTTCCTCTTCAATTGAAGTTGGAATGAATATTGAATGGGCTGGATAAGACACTGAGCAACAACAATGGGAAAACTGTCCCATATTCCACCGATGTATCTGCGGTATTCCAGAACATGTACATGAGAGCGCTGCAGAGACAGAGCACGATATTTGGGCTACTTCATGGTTGTTTCGAACGTCCCTCTGGCTCCGATTCGTCCTCGGATAGGCCTTCTGCATTGTCTGGAACTAGACGCCCTCCGCTCGACCCATCAACCGGGTCAGAGTTGACTTTGTCTAGCCTGTAATTCTTCATCAAAAGACTCAAAGGTATTAGAGGTATTGTTACTATCAGCGCCAACACCAGCAGCTTATTCATAGTCTCCTGATAGGATCTATTGATAGCATTCCTGACCGGTGAGCCCATAGGGAAGGATAGCGCTTTATCCAATCTCCCGAATATTTCCTTGGCATCCCCTTTATTCTCATCTGGAAGGTAGCGCCGTAACTTGCGTGGAATGTTGTGCGTCCAGACGGCCCCTGAGATTGCGGCGCCAACTGCACCACCCATCTCCATGGATGTCAAAAACATGGCTGTGGCAGCCGCTACATCCTGATGACTAGCAGATGCCTGAACTCCTAGCTGGACAGGCACATTAAGGAGACCGCCTCCCATACCCACCATGATTTGTGTTCCAAGAATCAACGTTGACGAGCTCCCTTCTTTGCGGTAAAGCATCATCAAAAGCAAACCGAACATGTAAATACCGCTTCCAATAGTCACGTAGACTCGGTATCGTCGCGTGTACTTGATCAACAGGGACACCGAGAAAGCAGCAATGGTTGACGCAAACGCAAACGTCTGCGTCACACGGCCAGCTGTAGACACATCATAACCTTGGACAACTTGAAGATAAGAGTAAAGATAAGGCTGAACAGAGAAATAGAATGCCACTGGATGATGTTAGCAGAAAATGGTAATGGGCTTTGCTGCATAAGGTGGAAGACTTACTAAAGTACCAAAAAGCCAAAGCGCAACCAGCAAGCGCTGTGCGCTGCCTGAGAAGGTGTAAGGAGAGGAGAGGTTTAGGGGCAAACCTCTTTGAGGTCTCCCACAGAGGCAGAATTAGCAGACAAATTATGCCGACTGCAATCATCGCCACGATATTATTGTTCTTCCATCCGTCTCGAGCATTGGCGGCAAGTGTGAGAGGTACCAAGATCAGTGTAACTGCTGCTGAAAGTATTATCAAGCCAAACATGTCAAGATCGTACCAGGTACGACGGACAACGGCAATGAGGCCAACCCGAGGTGCATGTTTTTGTTTAATGAGATTTAATCTCTTGGCCTTGCGTTGATTCAGCATCAATGTAAGTGCCAATGGGAGAAACGAAGCAGGCAAGATGATTGACCACATTCCATACCCCCAACGCCATGAGGAGTGGTGTATCACTGCATCTGCTATTGCCGGTCCAATCCAGACTGTAACCAAAAACGGAAATTCCGGTAAGAGGGCGAGGAATGCCCTGTTGAGAAGACTACTGCTGTCTGCAATAAACACTTGCTGAAGGATCTGCAAGCCCGTCGAGCCGGCGGAATAGAAAATCTGAGCAGATGCATAAGTCTGGACATTGGTTGAAGCCGCCATCTGTATATAGCCAAGAACATATATCAGGATGCAAACGCAGAACGCTTCAAAGCGACCGAATACATCGGCAATCTTAGCCATAGGGGGCTTAATCACAGCTGTTTTTTTCATCAGCTGACTGAGAACGGATCTCTAATGTGAGACACGCTACCTACCATTGACTACATTCTGGACAACAAGAACAGTTGAAATCAACGAGTGCTTGCTAAATGCACTGGTTGCATAAGCAGAGAGTGACATGGTGGTCTGACCTTCCAAAGAAGTGCAGAAAGCCATGAGGAAGATACTAGACCGTGTCAGCACGACCAGGCACCACTTTTCCCATCATACCAACCGCGCTGAACAAGTCAAACATACCTGACATAAGCCACGACCAGAGACTTTGTTGTCCAGGTCAAGCCGATAGCTTCAATCTTCCTAACACCTTCCTGGACTGAGTCATCCGACGTTGTCTCACTGCCATGGCCGTCACTTTCGTATCCCGCCGGAAGGAGTTGTTCTCCTTCGTGCTGATCACGTCTCTCCATTTGATCGAGTGTACCATATGAGGGACCTGAATAGGCATCAAGTAAGGGCATTGCGGCTGAGCCGATAACATCAATTAAGAATCTCGCTAGTTGAGAGCACCGCAAAGAAGGTCCATTTATCGAATCGATCGTCGATGTGGTAGTGGTTTCCAATGAAGGCGTAGAGTTGTGATGATACCGGGGGTTTCGCAATCGAAGCAACGAGAGGATCGTCGCAGAACCTGCGATCCTTGATCCAAAGAAGATACAGAAGATCTGAGCCAGCCAGACTTCGAAAAAGCAGCGCGCAACTAGCAAAAAGGGGTATCTCAGGGGGAACCGAAAACAGAACAAGAAACTAAGAGAAAGGAAAAGGAAAGGAGGAAAAGGAGGAAAAGAAGGAATGTAAAAAAGGCCAAGGGGCGTTGAAGAACACTTAAATGAGATGTGAGGTTGGGTATCGGGTTCGGGTTCGTTAGGTAACGGATGACGGCACGCGAATCGTCAGATCTATCGTATAAAGAACCAAGGGGGAGAGCTCTAATGGAGGACTCTGACCCCGGCGTGCTTCAGACCAATCGACACGATCGACAAAGGGCACTTATGCACGCTGAAGTGGGATGGGCCACAGGTTTAGCCTATGGGCCTAACGCCCGAGGCCCAGATTGGTAGTGTGGTCTCCAGTGCACTGATTAGTAGGTAGGATGATGCCTGTTTTATTCTACCGGATGTAAGCAGTTTCATAGAATTGAGAAGGCTCACTCGAGGCGGAGTCGTGGCAGAGCTTGTCTCTCGGACTGGAGCGCTCATTGACCCCTCAAGTCATTCGTATGAGGGTATGTGGCAATCCAGGCGTACCGCACGTAATTGTCCCCTGTTTGTGTATTCAAGCGCGGAGAATCAAAGTATCAAATTATCAAAATAGGACTGATTCAAGGATTCAAGGGGAGAGTGAAGAGGTGGGGAGTGAGTGGCAATGCGACCAGGATGAGCGATGTTCCGCAGGGTGGATAAGACTTTGGAGAGAATCAGATAAGATCACCTGGTTCGGTCCGAACGGAAGCCACGAATTCTTATAGGCTGCCTCTTTACCCTGCGTCGGAAATCGATCAGATGATTCAATGTGTACTGAATCTTCCAGGAGATGTTCACGGTAGAAACAGACAGATAAAATACTTTTTTTCTGCTTACTAGTAGTATGTTTGCTGATGAATAACTCTGGAATGAGAGCTACTCCATCATTCTTCCCCCTTACAGAAATCAAGAAACTTTCATGAGTTGGACTCGACTGGTCTTTTCAGGAAAATAAACTAGCTCCGTATACTAGTATGTATTTATACACCGTACTGGACGTGCGATTAAAACTATCTATCTACATACGGAGTACAGTACGGAGTACGGAGTACAGTACATACTAATGTAGGTATTAGTATCAGGTAGCGTAGAGAACCAAAACCCGCACCTTCCGGTCCCCTGACTGGGGGAGATGATACTCGGGTCATACCGCTCGAGGATCTCCTGTCATGGTCCGAGTCGTCTTTGTGTGTGTGTGCGGGTGTGTGTTTCTCCTTCTTTTCCACCTTTCCCTCAGAACCAGCTCTTGGTATGAGTCAGCCTAAATAATAACCACTCCTCTAGGAATATCCTCGCAGTCCCTTGATAATGTATATGCCACGGCGTTCCGATTCCCACCCGAAGCCGCGAGTACCGCAAGCTGACCGGACTTGTTTTTCTTCTTACCAAAGTTAAAACAAAATCTCCACCTACTCTTACAAATAATGGTCTGACGGTCCAGTTAAAGTCTCTGAATCTCGCAGTCACTAGAAAAATGAATACGAAAGGACCACTCGGCTCATATCAACTGCCAACACCTCGGTGGGTATGTTGAATTCAAGGCAGATTATTTGTCCTTCTCGCTCCTACTTCCACGTCAGACATTTGCCCAACCCTTACACCGTGCTTTACCTGACGATCAACCAGGCATAGATTCCTTCTCCCGAGTTATTTTATTTTTTTATTAATTTGGCTCTCTGATCCCTTTTCCTGCTACATTTCGATGGCTCTATGGAGTACGGAGTACCTCCGTACTCTGTAGGTAGATAGAGCTATCAGTTGTCGGTGTGCAATAATTTCTAATATAGTTTATTTATTACAAGCCTGCCGCAGCCTGTAACTTGGATGCAGAGGCGGAGAACATCTTATAAGTTATAACGCCATCTCAGTAATGCGATTTACCGAATATCTTGATTTTAACTGCATGTTTGAGAAGTTTCTAAAACGACACCTGTAATGTACATGCACAGGGTGAGGTGCCTTTGGTTGACTTCTAAATTACTAGTTTTGTCTATTCACCATTTTTGCATATCACTCTCTAGCCATCGCTCGATCTTCTTTATACCCTGCCAGGCTGGCAATATCTATGGCAGCAGGGAAGTGGAAAGGGATGACGAGAAAAACGATCGAGAGCTCGAGGTAGGCCACGACTTACTGTGATATATTCGAGGTAGATATTCCTATCAGCTCCTGGGCGTGTCATGCCTCAAGACTAGTAACGGTCAGTCATTATTTTTGATCATCCCAAAAATCGAACAGGTCCTCCCTCAACAAGTTGAAACAGAATCTAGGCGTAGAGAAATCGGACCAGACCTTCAGGTGACGCGTCCACTCGGACACTCCCGAGGCCATCATCTCATAAACACGTAGTATAGTGCAAGTCGCTAGTACCGAGACGTCCACTTTCGCAGGATCCTGACCTATAAATAGTCAAATGGTATACTGATACAGCTCCAACGTTACAGAGCGCCGATGCTGTTCAGTATGATTCAGTTGACGCGGGGCTAAGGACATGGCAGCTGCCGTAAAGGTCGCTGACTCCATTACGGAGTGGATTCTCTGTACGTTGAATCACTACTGGGAATCAGTGGTCTCGCACCATGTTCTTGTTTCCCATGGGTAGGATGAAATTAAACAAGCCTTCTCGGAGTCTGTCACTGACAGTTAAGGCAGGGGGGCGAGGTTTCGTTAGAGGAGATCGCCTGGCCTAGCGAAAAATGCAGAGCCGGTCGTTGAATATGAAGAGCAGATGAAGCAGAGTCGTCAATAATGGGGTTGACGGACCCTTCGGACTCTCGCATGGACAAGAGGGTTTCAACGCTGAGTACGTCGTCAGATAGTCTGGTAATATTGCCATAAGATCGCCGGATACATTCAAGACAGCTGATAGAGTTTGAATCAGGCCTGGAGACCCTCTGATTTTCGGAGAATACAGAGCCATTCTTCTTGTCCGGCCTCTTATCAGCATGTTCTACGTTTTCCTCATTGTCCCAGTTGCGGATCTGGCTCAATGGCGAATGTGGGGGGATGTTTGATCAATAATTTGATAATCACGGATAATATCATCAGTTCATCAATATCTGGATCCCTTCTCAATAACATGAATGGAAAGGTGTGTGTCCCCCACTGAAAGATGTTCAAAGGATGGATCACAGTGGGCTAGACAACGCACTCTTGAATAAGGAAGATAATGTACTGCCATCAGCCGCTACAGATATCGAAGACGATGATACCGCATGATATGAAGCATGTCTTCGATTATACGGATGAGGAGGTAGCTGAAAATATTCGGAAGACAGACCCCAATGCCTATCACATCTTTGACATTATTGGAACTCAGAGTTCATCACGTACGGCTTTGTGAGTGTTCGATAAATGCGAGCCCAACATCTGCATGGTGCGCCCCAGAAAATCCCATACAGAAAATGTCTCTGAGAATACTCATGTCACAGATATGCTGGTGTGGACTGCATTCTCAAGGAACACAGATATGGAAGTTCCGTCGGCCGGTAGGTAGTTGACAATCATTTGCCTTGGCAGACAATACTAATTTTTTTCCCTTTGATTGGCGTCCAAAACAGATCATGAGCTAGCCAGTGAATTGTTTAAGAAGCTAAGCCCGTGGCTTGAGAAGGGTCTGGTTAAGCTCAACGCTACCTATAAAGTTGTTTCCTGGACTGGGTGGGAAGAGCCCGGTGTAAGTTTGTCTATCAGGTCTCAAGGGCGGCGTAGATGGTAACTTTCTGCGTTGATGATCTTCTGGTGTTAAAATCGACTTCAAACAATTGAATAGGTCTATTACGATCATTGATGCATCTTGGGAGTAAACTTTTGCTGTATTTGCAGCTCTATTTCCACGACTGTTGAATTGGATATACCGAGGTTGGAGTGACATTAATGATACTGCCTGTAGATATTGCTCCACACCACCAAGTACCATATTGCAACTAAGCCTACCTAGAGGCCTTAAAACAAATCAATCACCCAATAGGCAATTTAACCCCACCACCGGTCAATGTCTAATAAAAATAACGCTTACATCCAGTTGTGCACCTATCTACTCGCCAAATTAAGCTGTATCAATGATCAGATGTCCGAAATTGACCAACAGATCCTCACCCTCCTTAGAAGGCTTCGCGGCGTATAAACCAACCCAAAGATCTTGGACGTCTTGCTCCTCAAAGAACCAAGTAATTTCGCGCAGAGGATTCTTCTGTACACCCTCGACCAGGTAGATCCATAGACTGTTGTCTGGCTCACGCACGACTTCCAGCGTCGCTGCTCCACCACCCGACGGGACAGGCTGCAAACTCCAGTCCGCGAATCTATCCTTCGTGACTGTGCTCAAGTAGGGTCTACCGTGGGTAAACTCGATACCGGTCTTAACCCATCTTCGAACGCCGTCAGCGCTATTCAGGACAAGGATGAGCCCACCCTGGTCGTATTTATCTTTCCAAATGGCACTGAAAGCAACCCTAGCCCGCTTAAATGAGTTCATCGGGACGGTCTGGTATAGGATCGGAGCGTTGAAACTTTCCGTGGATGGAGGTTTCGACCATACATCCGTGCCGGAAGGAGCCTTTATTGTAAATTCAGCCGGAAGAGTTCCATTACCGGGAACCTTCTCACTAGAGTTGGCAAAAGCGAATGTTGACATAATAATTGTGATCCCGATTTCTTTTGTTTTAGTATAAGGGGAAACAAGAAAAGGGAGGATAAGGAGTAAGTTACTCAAAACAGACGTTTACCAGATGATGAAACCTAAAGAAGTTGAGAAGAGAAACCAAGGGAAACTTGGAGGAGGAAGAGGGAATATAAACCTCCGCATACGTCACTAGACAATGGTGCTCCACAGACACCTCATTTCACGGTAGATTATAAATTTATGACAGTCATGACTCTATACCCGGTAGGGTTTCCAATGTACTCGTGTTCGGCGAGATTAGGGAAGTGAAATCCCGGAGCATATCGGTGACATGTGGACTCTTCTTTAATAGATATAACTGAAACAACGCCGTCGATTAGTAGTATTCATGTCTCATGCATGAAAGGTCCGAAGAAAAGCTCAAATGATCCATTGGCAGGGCAAGTTCCATGTTTCTCCGCACTCGTTTATTTAAGCAAAAAGTCTTGGCCGTCCAGATCGGCTGACATAAGCCGGTCTATCCGGGTTGGGAGGTTCATGGCTTCAGCCTGGATGCGCCAACTTTGCCTTGGATGCCTGGTGATAGCAGCGTTGCTCTGTTCTTGCTCGGCTCGACCATCTCAGAGATGGGCTAGGCGATCGCTTCCATTTGTTCTTATGTGACGATCTTTCGTCATGTCTTCCCGGCTCCTTCACCCGGACGAGTATGAACTTGAAACTCGATCCTCAGTTGACTCACAGGGAAGCTTCAACTTAGACGAGGCCGACTTTGAGTCACAAATTCCACCCCGGCCTAGACCACTCTTGCGTCGGGTGCCCTTTCTATCGCGAGTCTTCGCTTCGACGTACTCCGGATACCGTCGTCTCAAGCCGTCCAGGCCATTGATCTCGGCTTCAGCGCGCCCCAGTTGTATTCGACGCCTGCTGTTTCGACGAGCCTGTTTCTTCCTCCACGCCATCGTCGGGGTCGTCTTTGCGCTGCTTATCCTAACCGCGATCCTACGGCCCTCCTATACCCGACCGCCACCCCATTATACATCACTTCGATACGCCGCGTCGCATTCGAGCCATGCGGGCCGGGGCAACCCCCGCAACGAGAAAGTTTTCATTGCTGTCAGCTTATACGACCGTGGCGGAAAGCTAGCGCAAGGACAGTGGGGGTCTGCGGTCCTCCGACTTATCGATCTCCTTGGAGAGGATAACGTTTTTCTGAGTATCTACGAGAATGACAGCGGGCCGGAGGGAGAGAGCGCATTACGAGCTCTAGAAAAACAGGTTTCATGCGACAAGTCTATCGTAATTGAAGAGCATCTGGACTTGAATAGCCTACCCAGAGTGACCATTCCCGGGGGATCGAAGCGTACCAAGCGTATCGACTACTTGGCTGAGGTCCGGAACCGAGCCCTACGACCGTTGGATGAGTCCAAAACACCTTACGACAAACTCCTATACATTAATGACGTTGTGTTCGATCCGATTGATGCTCTTCAGCTTTTGTTTTCTACCAATGTCGATGATCACGGTATCGCGCAATACCGGGCGGCCTGCGCTGTCGATTTCTCCAACCCGTTCAAGTTCTATGATACATATGCGACGCGTGATTTGCAGGGATATGGCATGGGCCTTCCGTTTTTCCCTTGGTTTACAACCGCCGGGCAAGGACAGAGTCTCAAGGATGTTCTCGCAGAAAAGGATGCAGTGCGGGTCCGCAGCTGCTGGGGAGGGATGGTAGCATTCGATGCACGATTTTTCCAAGGTGATACGAAGCCAACAGTTGAAATGGGCCGAGAAAAATTTCCGGTCCGTTTTCGTTCTGCGCCTGACTTGTTCTGGGAAGCTTCAGAATGCTGCCTCATCCATGCTGATATCGGGAAACCCTCACCAAATGGAGACGATATCACCGACACTGGGGTCTACATGAATCCGTTTGTCCGCGTAGCATATGACAGTCGCACCCTGTCATGGCTATGGACGACTCGACGGTTTGAAAAACTCTACTCCTTTATCCACAACATTGGTAACCACCTGATGGGTCTGCCCTGGTTCAACCCTCGACGAGCAGAAATCGGTGATCAGGTTGTTGAAGAGACGGTCTGGGTACCGAACGAGAAAGACGATGGGGGCGGATCTTTTCAGACGATTAGACGAATCGCAGGGAATGACGGGTATTGTGGACGCCGAGGGCTCCAGGTGATCGTCGAGCATCGGAAAGAGGACCAGGACGGGTTCGAGAGCATACCGGTGCCGACGTGAGCTATCTTCTGCTGTAAATCTCCCTGTGCAATTCCATTTCTAGGATGTTGGATTATATCATCTGACTTTTAGTCCTGTGAAACACATTGAGATGTACATAATGAATGACCAGAAAATACTAGCGTCTGTCCTGCGGGTTTCTAGTAACGGATGCATGAGCCCTAATTGAATATTCAATATAATGTTGAACCCTCCTTCCTGATTGTCTGGATGGGTGAGTACATATTATCATTCTTGTGTTTGTTAATCACTGGTATAATGTTACTAGACACCCTTCCCTTTGAGAACTGTTATCGATTGTGGCATTCTCAGGCTACTGGTATCAATCATCTCTCTTCATTCATTGTGACTTGGGAGGTGAAACAATAGCAGATTCTTGCAATTGTCAGAAACAGGGTTGTTGCCTTCCAATTCCTATAAACCCCCC
>ML739221.1:9187-42795 GCA_009193565.1 Aspergillus coremiiformis | reverse complement strand
TGATGGCTCCATATATTTGCCGAAATAAGTCGTACTGTTGAGTGTGACCTGAAGTACGGTCTTGGGCAGTAACCTCTTACGATGTACACCGTATTAGGAAGATCGAACATCTAGACTACTATAGTACGGTATCCTTAGAGAGAAAGGTACATGAAAGCTACGATGGGATGGCGGAGCACAACCCTTGTAGGTTGCAAGTTTCAACTGCCGCTAAGTGTCAAGACATGGACAATTGTGGATGTGCGTCTTTTTTTAAAAAAGAATTTTAAATTAAATAAATAAATAAATAAATAATTCTTTTTAATGGAGTTTGTATTTTCTGAAACACCGCAACAATGCATCCACTTTGAGTAATTAATGAGGGGGGAAAAAAATAATAATTCCATTCCCACTGTCAAACCAGAATAAATCCACCAGATCCTCATACTTTGTGAAGAGATAGAATGGTGATCATTTTATAGAGTCTATGAAAGAAAAGGGAGGGAAAAAAGAAAGAAAGAAAAAAAAAAAGAAAAAAGAAACAAACAGTGTATAGGCAAAAATAAATCCAAAAATAAAAAAAGTGTGAAATTGAATTTATGGCAGTGCCCAAGCAACCGAGAACAGCGATGGCGTCGTATGGTAATTTTCAAGCCGAAACGAGGCCAAGCCCGATCGGGATGAATTTGCCCCCCTCCCCCCCCCAAAAAAAAGCTACGATGAGTCTCTCCTTCTCTGGAATTTAAAAGCATCGCCTCCCCACCCACGGAACCAACTGTGACTTAACATCTCCCATTCCTCTCATCTCCGTATACTTATTCATTTCCCTTCCCTTTCGCTTGCGTTGCTTCTCTCATCCTTCCATCTTCCTTTCGCTACCTTCCCAATCGATCTTTCAGATCGTTCTTCCTGCATTCATCCGTTATTTTATAGCAGGAACAGACTTCGTTTGTCTTGAACACTGGGTTGTACGCTGTATTTGTTGCAAGCCGAGATATCTTGAAAAAGAAAAGTTTTGATCTATATCCTTCACACTCACCCTCACACAATTCATCATGGTATGTAATTCATCATCAAATCCTCGATCTCCCGCCATGACCGCCTTGCGGTTCCCGATCCTATATAGGACCAGTACTGACTCGTGACTTATCACCACAGGCTGAATCAACCACCATCTCCAACACGGAGAATGTGCGTTACACTTCTCATTGATACCTATCATGCTTTCTTCAGCCGTCTTTCGGCTTTGAGGAAACAATCATACTGACTTGCGCTGGCAACAGCTCATGAAGTACATGAACCTCGACCAGCGCGGAAGCGTTCAGGCTGAGTACATCTGGATTGACGCCGTCGGTGGCTGCCGCAGCAAGACCAAGGTATGTACACGTTGCTTGAATCTTGCAGTCCTTTTTTTTTTTTCTTCTTCGAGACGACATGCGGGGAAGTATGGGGTTAATGCGTCAAATGGCGTGGCGCACACGTAAGAAGTCATCTCGACTGCCCTTGCTTATAAGCCCTACCACTTACCCGTAGCGCGTGACCAGACAGGGGGAGTATTAGATTGCTGACGAATTCCCCTCTTCAGACTCTCTCCAAGGCTGTCAAGTCGGTTGACGAACTCCCCGAATGGAACTTTGATGGTTCATCTACCGGTCAGGCCCCCGGCGACAACTCTGATGTCTACCTGCGTCCCGTTGCTATCTTCCCCGATCCCTTCCGCCTAGGTGACAACATCCTTGTCCTTTGCGAGACTTGGGATTCCGATGGATCCCCCAACAAGTTCAACTACCGCCACGATGCCAACCGTCTGATGGAGGTCAACGCCAAGGAAGGGTTCTGGTTCGGACTGGAGCAGGAGTACACTCTCCTTGGCACTGATGGCTGGCCTTACGGATGGCCCAAGGGCGGTTTCCCCGGTGCTCAGGGTCCTTACTACTGCGGTGTTGGAACTGGCAAGGTTTACTGCCGTGACATCGTTGAGGCTCACTACCGCGCCTGCTTGTACGCCGGTATTCAGATCTCTGGTATCAACGCCGAGGTCATGCCTTCCCAGTGGGAGTACCAGGTTGGCCCCTGCCTGGGTATTGAGAGTATGTTTGCAATTCTTATCAATCCCTTGAATTGTTTCCGGTTCTAACAGTGTGATAGTGGGTGACCAGCTCTGGATGTCCCGTTTCCTCCTTCACCGTGTCGCTGAAGAGTTCGGCGTTCGTATCTCCTTCGACCCCAAGCCCATCAAGGGTGACTGGAACGGAGCCGGTCTCCACACCAACGTCTCGACCGTCTCTACCCGTGCCGAGGGTGGTATGAAGGCTATTGAGGGCTACATGAAGAAGCTCGAGGCCCGCCACGTTGAGCACATTGCTGTCTACGGTGAAGGCAACGAGGAGCGTCTTACTGGCCGTCACGAGACTGGCAGCATCGACAAGTTCAGCTATGGTGTTGCCGACCGTGGTGGCAGCATTCGTATTCCTCGCCAGGTGGCCAAGGATGGCAAGGGCTACTTCGAGGACCGTCGCCCCGCTAGCAATGCCTGCCCTTACCAGATTACTGGTATCATTGTTGAGACTGTAAGTTTCTGTCCAGACCACGAGCTTATTTGAGACACTCTCGCTAACGGATCGCGTTCTATAGCTTTGCGGTGGCAACTAGATACCTTAACTACCCAATAAAAAGGCGAAGACTTCTTTTTTTTCCTCTTAGCGCTCGTATACCCTCCGGCGTCAGTTGGGATCGAACTAGGAGAGCAGCCTGGCAGTGTGGAGCACATATAGATTTCTTTTTCTTTTCCCTTCTCACGATGGTATTTCAGGTTTACTTTTACCCAGATGCCAGAGCTTGCCTTTGCGTTCATTACCCTGTGCCGTTTACACTCTAATTTTTATTCTCTTTCGTTACTATCATGTGGGTTATGTGTTACGTCAACAACAACAACAACATAGAAGGTTCGCAGTGGATTGGACAGTCTTTAGGAATGGAACAACCCTTCAGGAAACAGGAGGAAAGGACGGGAGCAACCACTGTCATAGTATTATAGTGTCCAATACAACCAACCACTCTTTGATGCAGGCTTCAGACCATGGGAGCACCTGGAAGAGTATTGCTTCCCTGAAATTCACATCCATTCGACATGACTTATTCGATGTAACTTTCATAAAGTAAACGGGCTCCCTCATATGACTAGTGATCCATATGCCTCGGCATTATTATGCCTACCGAAGCCCGCGTTTAACGAAATCATCCATATAGACTTAGCCCACGCAAAGGACGGTTGATATAAAGTATGTACATACAATTTCAAATCGATACAGATATTACTCTGAAGTAAATTCAAGAAATAGTGATAGTCCGTAGAGCTGATATTCTGTCAATGAAAGGCATTTGCATAAACTAGACTATCTAGTAAGAAATTAACCGCCATCTACCTGCCTTGTAGAGCGATAGAGATATAGATACATGTATGGATTAATTAGGTAGTGCTGGTCCCCATAACTAGCCAAAGGACTCAGATAGACCTCCAACCCGGATAAATGAGAGCACAGGAGGCGATAGAAGCCAGGTTAATTATTCCTCCTCTTCTTAAAGAGGCCAAATACGCTCGACCCCAACCCATCCAGACCTCTCTGCTGTGCCTCTCGTCTCGCGGCCCCATCTACGATCTTATCCGGGTCGTTTTCATCGCTCTTGTGTCCGTCAATGACCCGAATCAGGATCTGCATCGTCACTGCTGCGATGATACTTCCGCATAGAATCCCTACCATCACTAGGTTGCTCTTTCGGAACTTCTGGCGGCCTGGCGCTGTCCTGTCGCTGGCCCATCCGTTGTACAGGGCGTATGTCGTCAGGATACTGCCGAGATTTCCGAGACCGGAGACTACGGCGGAGGCGGCTGCGACGCCGACTTCGCCGTGGCGCGGTTGGAAGATCTCCGTTGTCCAGGTCATGGTGATGGGGACAGTGGGGCCGAGGCCGAAGCCGACGATGAGGAGACCACCGTAGCGGGGCCAGGAGTTGGAGTCGGAGCCGGCGTAGGTGGTTAGGAGGAGGCCGAGGATTTGGATGAGGACCGGGATGGAAAAGAAGAGGGCGCGGTGGTGGTGGAAGCGGTCTGAGAAGGGGGTAACGATGAGGATGGCGGCTAGGTCCATCTGTTGGTTTTGGTTCGGTGGTTAGTTCTGAGGACATGATGATGAGATTGGAGGGGGGTTTGCTTACGAGCCAGATCGGAGCGGAGAGGAGACTGAGGTCGATTCCACTTAGGTGGGGGTTGATGGCTTTGATGATTATCGTGGCGTAGCTTTGGACTCCGATACCCACGCCTACGACACCGAAGTACATGATCAAGAGGGGGTACATGCGCCAGTCGAGGAAAACGCGCAGGAGGTCCTGGAGCGTCCATGCGGAGCGGTGGTATACGCGCTTCAGGTCGTGGTAGTGGATTTCAGCGTCCCGGCCGGTCAGAGCGGGTGGACTGCGTGGGAACCACCGTAGGTATTTCTTCTTCGGGGGTTGTTCGCCTGGGGGTGTGGGCCGGTCTGGGAGCCACCAGAGGAGGAGGATGCCGACAGCGATGGTGATCACGCCCCATACCAGGAACATCCATTGGAACCCGACGTAGCCTCGGACTCCGTCCATCTTCTGGAAACCAGCTGAGACTAGCCCGACAACAGCGGCGGAAAGCTGTGCGGCCGTGTAGTACTGACCAATCCGCTTCCCTGTTCGAGACGGAGGGTAGAAGAGAGTGAGATAATAGGCCATACCGGGCCACATGCCCGCAATGACGATACCCAAGAGCAAGCGGAGAAGACTAGGTTCGGTTAGTTATTCCATTGTGGATATGTTTAGAGATAGAGCATTTCAGGAAGCGTCGGAGACATACTAGAAACTCCAGGCAGCTTTCATGGAAGCCATGCACGTGCCAATGATGCCGACACTGATAACAATGCGACTCATCCAAACATGCGGGCTCAGTCTGGACATAATGAGATTCGATGGTAGATCGAAGACAACATAGCAGACGTAAAACAGGGCGAGACCGGTGGAGACTTGGTGGTTGTCTACATGTAGAACGCCAAAAATAGTGTGATTTGTGTCTGGGTTCATTGTTTGCGCTAGTGAAACGTTGGACCGAACGGCTGCACAGAGGAAATAAAGAACCCAGAAGGCAGGGATGATGCGCCAATCAAGCTTCCTAATGACTTATCAGATGTGTTTTCTTCTTTTGACTGGGACAAGGGGTGGAACTTCGGAGTATATACCTGTAAATGCGCTCGATTTCAGCAATATCTGGCTCTCGGCCTGATTCCCCATCATCGCGACTGTCGCAAAACTGCTCGCGAATATCCCCAGTATCGAGATGTTTAGATATGTCCTTGGATTGGGCCTGCGACTGAATCAAAGACATGACGATGTCACCGTGGATGGCTCAAAGGAACAGTTGCACAGAAAGAAAAGTTGAACCGGCGGGAACAAGACCGACTTAAAAAGACTTGAAGTTCGTCGTTTCTCAGAGAGACGCATTAAATTAAACCTGAAAGAACCCCGCACGTCGACAAGATAGGTTCTGATCGACGAGACCGGAAGTTTCGGCGAGGGCTTTTTTTGATTTGTCTCGCAATCAGCCCTACGAAGGAAGAAATTAGAATGGATTTCTTGTTTTTTTGGATTTTAAGCAGTGCCGCGGTAGGATGTTAGACTGAGTAAACCCGAGAACTTTTCCATATTCTCGGCTGTAGCAGTGTAGCTCATACCTGAAGAGAATGGGCCATTGCGGATATTGGCTCCGATTTGGTGAATTGGAGGGGTAAGGAACTGGATAGCGGTCGATATATAATAGTATTCTCGAATTATAGCTTACTAGTCGATTAAATTTATATCCAACTTTAAATCCCACGGGCCGATCATCCGTCTTTGACTTCTGCCGTTTGTTCGCAAGTGGTCTGTGGATTTATATTCGGTGATTGTGACCTTGACGGTAAATCATGAGTCAAAATAGAGAGAGAGAGAGAGAGAGAAAAAAAAAAAAAAAAATAGTCAACCAAGGATAGAATATTCCAAGGCAAAGTTTGTCAATCCGATTGTCGGCGGAAAGGATGAAATAAAGCAGACTGACCAATGAGAAGCCCGGAACGCCGAATTCTGGCCAATTTGGTACCAAGTTCAACGCATATCGAACAAGGAAAGGCTTTGATTTGGACCGTAGAATAGTAGTATAGTAACGGGAAGTGACTCATTCGAATGGCTTCTATCGGACCTTTGCGTGCCAAGTGACGATAGTTGTAAGACCGGGAATTCGGTGAGCTCGGTGAACGAAATATAATTTTCTTTTTTGAGAAGAAAATAAACAAGTACGTAGTATTATTCTCTCAGCTTCTCAAATCGGGAGATCAATGGAGACAGCGGATCTCCACCCACCCTTCAGCTTGGAATGATTCAAGGCAACTTTCACCACACAATACTTGAGCGTAGATGTAGCGTTTCGGTTTGGCTTTTGAGATGCCACCGGTTGTTTTTGATGAGTACCTCGGTTTAGTGTAAGCGTCCGTGAAGTCCCTCTGCTGAGTCTTATCGTTTAGTCAGGATATTATCCTCTCCTCAGAAGCCGAGTACATGGCAGAGCGATTCAATATCTTGATGAAAATAATGTAGTAATGGCATGAATACCATCAGAATATTAGGATATATTGGCTTACCCTTCTTAGATAGGTATGTTAGAAAGAGAAGTTATGTGCACATAAAGGCCTTATGGTATTGGGGCCAATACTAAATTTTCTTATAGTAGATGGATATTGAAAAGAACTTGAAGTACCTTAATACTGGAATGCCTTGTTCGTTAAGAGCGGACATGTGACCAGGTGGTAAGGCAAACAGTGAATGATTTCTGTTTGTTGTCGACTCTGATCTGTGTTCATCTCCTCTTCTACCCTCTTCTTCCTCTCCATCTCCAATTAGTACTTTGGTCCTTTCTTCTTGGAGACCTTTTAAGTCTTCTCATACTACTACTCCCCATCAAGCACGACTTTCAGGTGAGCACTATCTTCAATCTCCAATGTGTCTTCAGTAGTCGTCCAAGCAACATTCTCTTCACTGCTGAGGTTCACTAGTCTCTTGCACACCTGTTGGTTACATATACCATCTCCTCTTCACTCATGCCTTCAATCTTGGAAACCTGAACTGACATGCTCTCCCTACAGTTCCCGGCCCGTCACTGCGACAAGTGTTCGCAAACCGACAAGATGGGCGGCTGGAGTGCTGATGACGGAGCCGCTGGATGGGAAACCGTGTCTGATAATGGTAGGTGACTATGGTAACTGTCATACTTCAATCATGTTTTGTGGCTCTGTCCATTTTCTATGCCTTTGCTCACCACATCAATACTAACGTATCGATAGCGACCTATAATGATGAGAACGCCAACCCCTCGGGAAACTTCAAAGATCCTGGCTTTCGTGCCGGTGCTTTCGAGTCCGCATACGGTAATGAGCAGACTGATGATAACAGATGCCGGAAGTGAGTTAGCTTCTTTGGCTCCCTTCTCGCTTTGCTGATATATGTACAGCTGTGGAAGCGATGACCATTTCGCACGTAACTGCCCTGAGGCCCGTAAGGGTACGGCCTATTTCAACTGCGGCGAGGAAGGGTAAGTAACACTCCCAGCTGATGATCTTCTCTTGCTGAAAAATTTTGCAGTCACAGCAAAGTGGAATGTACCAAGCCTCGTGCTTTCAAAGGCACTTGCCGCATTTGCAACCAAGAAGGACATCCCGCCGCTGAATGCCCTGAGAAGGCACCTGACGTGTGCAGAAACTGCAAGACGGAAGGTAAGTAAAGGATCAACTGTTGCTTACAATTGATATAACAAGTTGTGTTTTCACAGGCCACAGGACCATTGATTGCAAGGAGAATCGCAAGTTCGATTTAAATAACATACCGGACAAGCTTCCAGATGAGGCCTGGGCTGCCATGCAGAAGGCTAGCGAAGAGAGAGATCTTGAGGACTTCCGTGAGGTATGTATTTGCGGACTTTTATCTCTTCGTCTGGGTTATCAATTTCTTAAATTACGGAAGTTGACAAGAATATAGGCTTTCAAGATCTATTCTAAAGCTGTCCCAGATGCTACTTTCGTTGATATTGAAAACAAGATGCGCCAGGACAATTTCCGCTTCTATCTCATTGCCATGGTCAGTAGAGCTAATTCTGCCACACATATGTTTTCAGCACTAATTGTATGTCCGAGAGTAGGAGAAGCCAGTGGGCGACTGTATCAGCGTTATCAACCTTCAAGGCAAGCTGGACTGCAAGTATGTAGTTGGGTTTTACTATAGCTCCAGGCCTCAGCGTGCCAATCTCAGAGAGCGTTGGCCTGAATCTCCTGAAGAAAACCTTGAGCGTCTGGAAGATGCCGGCATTCCTTACGATCGAGAGATTCCAAAGTGCTCGAACTGTGGAGGTAAATCATACCCTTCGTTTCAAAGAAGAGACAGCTGATGTGCATCAAAGAAATGGGCCATACCGCTCGTGGGTGCAAGGAAGAGCGTGCTATTCACGAACGTGTTGAAGTGAAGTGTGTCAACTGCAGCGCCGTCGGACACCGTGCCCGTGACTGCACCGAAGCTCGCCGCGATAGGTTTGCTTGCCGTAACTGCGGGTACGACCTTAACAGGACCGAGGGTATGATTGTAACACTGACCGTGGGCAGAGCTTCTGGTCATAAAGTATCCGACTGCCCTAACCCTCGCTCTGCAGAGGGCGTTGAGTGTAAGCGCTGCAATGAAGGTAATCTTTTTGGTCTTGGTGTTATGTGTTCCTGCATAATGATAAGTGTATGTAGTTGGCCATTTCGCAAAGGACTGTCCACAGGCCCCTGCTCCGAGAACCTGCCGCAACTGTGGGTAAGAATGGACCCCACTCCTCTTCCATTGACCTTTAGCCTGTGTCTACGATCTAACAGAATAGATCCGAGGATCATATTGCGCGAGACTGTGATAAGCCCCGTGATGTTTCAACCGTGACTTGCCGTAACTGTGACGAAGGTTAGGGCCCACCCCACCCAGATGTTCATGTAGGGCCACAACACTAATGGGGTTTGCCAGTGGGTCATTTCAGCCGCGATTGTCCAAAGAAGAAGGATTGGTCAAAGGTCAAGTGCAACAACTGTGGTGAAAGTACGCTGATTGACGCTATTATTCTTGAATAGACATAAGTATTAACATTAGGTTTCCAGTGGGCCACACGGTCAAACGCTGCCCTAATGCTGCAGTTAATGATACCAATTATGAGAACGCGGCCGCGAACGACGACTGGGCTAACGAAAACACCGATATCCCCGGCCAGATGGAGGCACCGCCTGCCGAAGAAGACGGGTATGTGCCGGGGTGGTAGACCTATGGCGTGCCGGTCAGAGACGATGTCTGATGTCATCGTGTGCATTGATCAGGTCTGCTCCAGGTTTTCAGCATGAGCCCAGACCATATTCAGTTTAATGCAGTACGACTGAGGAGCATGGTAGCAACGCTAAATCCAACCGGCGGGCCGGGAAAGAGGAGGAGCCACTCACACGGACCAGGTTACAGTCGAAAAAAGGAGCTCACGATGGAGTGATTCCATTATCTGCTTTGCCTCGGGATTAGTGAAATTTGAATGCTCCGCTACATAATTTGCGTTTCTCTTTTGGTAATATTGGTAACGCTGAAGTCAAAGTCGGCACTGTACAGCGTATGAAGTCCACGTGCGTAGTGGTGTATGCAAGGTAGGTAGTTACTTCATGCTTCGTAGACTTGAATTTATCACTAACCTCATCACCTCAGTGGTTGAGAGGCGCATATTCCGGTAAACTAACACAAGACGGAACAGAATATTACCACCACAGATAATATCATTACTTGAAATTACAAAACAAGAACTTGTGCACTTCTGTACGGAGTACTCCGTAGGCAAAACATCAGGCACTGACCAATACAACCCAACCACCAATCGTATTAGTTGAGGCACGAATCGGGCGGACCATACAACGTGGGAAAAACGTGCTATAGGCATGTAGACAGGAATCTAGTAGATAATTAGTCATTCAGCGTTGGATCGGCATGTCAGGTGGGGATCGTCTTGAAAAAAGAAAACTTGAAAAAATGCGGAAATGTCCTTGTTTTCGCGGGGGATCGAGGGGGGAAGGGGGTAGTAAAACGAAAAAGGCGGGGGGGATGGGAATCAGAAAAAATTAGGAATTTCTCTGGGGTAGTATCTAAGGTGGTCATTAAGATGTCAGGAAAATACTATGGGACGTTCGGGATGACTAGAACAGGCAATCCGACAAGATATCCACATATCGGGATTGGTATTAGATGGTACTCCGTACGGAGTAGATCAGTTCGGACACAAGCCGAAAGGCAGTGGATATTCCGTTCCTAGGCACAGTTCCCAAAAGAATTGACGCTCATTCGAGTGGACCAAGGACCACGAGGCGGATTTTTATCTACGAGGTTCATGGTATCAAATGTCCGTTTGGATGTACGGAGGGTATTAGTAAGTAATGCTTTGCTTTTCTTGGGAGCAGGTATATACGAGTCTTGACGGTTGCTTGAATGTCCTTGACTTTGGCAGGATTCTTCTATCTAGATCTCTTTTGCAGAGGCTGTGACTTTGTTGTGGCGGTTTTAGGCTAAGCTTTGGCGTCAGAGTGAAAGTGTATCAGAGGAAAGTTTTATGTTGGATGCTTTCGGCAGACTTCAGCGTCGATCATTCCGGACAAAGGAAAGGGTCAAACAGTTTTATTCTCTCGAAAGTAAAAAAGAAAAGTAAGTATTAAGTAAACTCAATTAACTTGGACAAGTACCGTTAGTAGTCTTCCCCCCAACGACACTTCATATCATAATAATCCGGAAGAACGTACTCCGTATGTACAGTACACATGGACATAGAGAGACACCCCTAGCCTGATCGGAAGTAAGGTCGGTGCTCGAGATAGTCAGTAGTAATAACCCAATGAATGACGGGCACATGCACATTAAACGCCAAAACTTTCATGAAGATTAGTAAAACTGAGTGGATTAGTAGACGGAGTAGTTGTGTCTCTACGGAATCACTAACATTCGGAGAAGAAAAATGGACATATGTATGTATATAGTATATATAAAATGCAGTGAAGAAGAATTCTTTATGGTTAGAGATTTACATGTTCGAATATAATCATTGAAATTCTTATCCATGGAAAAGAAATAGAAAAAGAATCAGGCATTCATCCATCAGGTGATCCGTCGGATTATCCTGAACAGGCTAGACAGAAGCGGATCTTCTCTCCGCATAAATTCAACCTCATTTGTTCTGATCGACTTTTTGTGGAGTTGTTGCCCGACTACCACCGTCGTCATAACTTCCCAGATACATGGATGTGAGCGGAAAAACGCGACCTGGAGGTCGGGTGCCTGGAAAGGATCCCCAATTCCCTGTACTTTGAGCGTTCCGTTCAGCCAATGGAAATACCCTTGTCGACAATGGAGTGACTGGGGAGAAAGATGGGGAACTTGGTACATACATACGGAGTACACCTCAGTAAGGTACTACTGCTAGTACTGTACTACCTCGATCCAGAGAGAGATTGGCATCTGGTGGAGATTTCCAAATCATCCGAAGCAATCAATCGAAGTCCATTCATCAGACGAATTGCAAGCTCTCTTTTATCGATTGCGAGACCAAAACATGCAAGCCTTCGAGAGTACTACTTCCCAGGTAACAATTTCCCGTTACCTTCCCCATGGAGGCTAAAGTCCATTTGAATGTATTGTACCGTCCGATGCTCTGGAAAACTTGTTGTTGAACTCTATAATTTTTTAAAATATGAAATTCACCCATTGCAATATTACTTACTTGGTATGAATTTCTATCGCCTTCCCTTCCCAGGTCTTAGGCCCTCACTTTCAATATAAACCCTGTCCATTTCCCTGCTCTCATCATTCGGCTGATGTCCCTTTTTTTCTTTTTCTTGTCTCACTCTTGTGTCAATCCATCTTTTCTTTTCGCGCTCTCTCTTTTTTTTCCATTGACACCCCTTCATTCAATCCTCTTGTCATCGCATGAGTCTGCTAATCTTCGTGGTCATTTCCGCTGGTCCAGTCTCGTTTCGTTCGCGAATATAGTTGAATTTGTTAGGAAGGAGCCGGAACAAGAGCTTTTAACATGGCTCGCAGGTATTTGGGCCTTCAGGGCAACGCGCTACAAATTGCCATCGGCCTGATCGCTGGTATGGACTTTTTGCTATTCGGTTACGATCAAGGTGTCACTGGAGGTCTTTTGACCCTTCAATCCTTCATCAAATATTTCCCCACTATTGCCCTCACTGGCGAAGCTTACGACAGACTCACCGATTCTCAAAAGAGCGATCAATCGACTCGTCAGGGTAAGTTTTACCCCTGTGACCTCACGAGGCTGGAAGCGAATGACCGAAATTCAGGTATTGTCGTTGCCGCTTACAACTTGGGATGTTTCGCGGGGTCGATCCCAACAATCTGGGTTGGAAATTGGCTTGGTCGACGAAAAACCATTTTTCTCGGCTCATTCATCATGGTCATTGGAGCTCTGTTGCAGTGTACTTCGTATCATCTGCCTCAGTTGATCATTGGACGTCTGGTAACCGGTTTCGGTGAGTAGCAAGAGGCGCTGGGTTAGTGTGCACTCCACTAATCCTGTGTCGATAGGAAATGGCATGAACACGTCCACTGTGCCCACCTGGCAGTCGGAGTGCTGCAAATCCAATCATCGTGGTAAATTGGTAATGATTGAAGGCGCCATGATCACCTGTGGTATTACTATCAGTTACTGGATCGACTTTGGTCTGCTCTTTGCCGACCCGAGCGAGGTTGCTTGGCGTTTCCCTCTGGCTTTCCAGATCTTCTTCGCCGCTATTATTCTGGCTTTTGTCATGTTCCTCCCTGAATCTCCCCGCTGGCTTGTGCTAAAGGGCCGGGAGGACGAGGCGAAAGATGTCTTGGGAGCGCTGTTGGGCGACGGGACCGATCCGACACTCTTGCAGACAGAGTTCACGGCGATCAAAGCAACCGTGTTGGAGATGGCTAAGGGCTCATTCACGGATATGTTCACTATGGACGAGGATCGCCACTTCCACCGCACTGTGCTGGCCTACGTCAACCAGATGTTCCAGCAAATTAGTGGTATCAACTTAATTACATATTATATTCCCGTGCTCTTGGAACAGCAGATGGGAATGAACCTCATTAACTCTCGATTGATTGCGGCATGCAATGGAACGGAGTATTTCATCGCCTCTTGGATCGCGGTGTTTACCATCGAACAATTCGGTCGTCGTACGCTGATGCTTTTTGGTGCTGCGGGCATGTCGATCTCGATGATCATTCTTGCCATCACGGCTAGCCTCAAAACTGCGGAAGCCAACATTGCCTGCATCGTGTTTCTGTTCGTGTTCAACACCTTCTTTGCTATCGGCTGGCTAGGGATGACCTGGCTGTATCCGGCTGAGATCGTGCCCCTGAAGATTCGTGCACCAGCTAATGCTTTGGCCACATCATCAAACTGGATCTTTAACTTCCTCGTGGTCATGATCACCCCTGTTGCATTCAATAATATTGGCTATCAAACCTATATCATCTTCGCTGTCATGTGAGTTTTCTCTGCAGTTTCTGCAAGCTGGGCCCCCTGTACTAACCAGTCATAGCAACGCATTCATCGTCCCGGTTGTGTTTTTCTTCTACCCGGAGACAACCCGGAGATCATTGGAAGAAATGGACCGGATATTCCGCAAGACGAAGAGTATCTTTAGCGTTGTGAAGACTGCCGATAAAGAGCCCCATATGTATGGCAAGCACGGCGAGCTCCTGCATACGCTGGATGATGTCGAAGACGTTGCCGTGCGTCGGGCTAGTGTACTGAGCCACGTCCACAAGGAGCTGGAGATGGATAGCTCCGAAGATGTCAGCAGGGACAAGGCGTGAGCCTTGTTCCACTTCCTACCTACCTAAGGCTCAACAGTCTGAGGCTCTGTTATCGTCTACACTGCATATATCATATACCCAGTTTCTCACGTGCAATTTGAAGCCTGTAATGCAGCTTTCATCTGTTGATCTACTATTTCAACCTTCCTCGCCTGTCACGCAGTTGTGTGACCCACCAACTGATACGACCAACTTGAACCCCTTCAGGGGAGTTAGCGGCTGAAAGGCTACGTAGTACGGAGTAGACTCAGCAGGATCTGTCTTATAGATACAGGTCTTTGGCACCGTATGGTTCAATTGATCTTAAGGAGCCAGATGCAATAGCAATCAATCGGGTTTAATACGACTAACCCTGCCGTTGTAATTGTTATGATGTGTATATACTTGCTTCCCTCTCTGATATACAGATACGCCTTCTCCTTCGCATCCACTGGTTTAAGAAGCTGACCTGAACGAACTCAGTACCACAAATCTACAGCTCCCTCCCAACAGCATCAGCCATATCTCCAAGTGTATCAAATCTCCAATCATAAATCGGATTCTCCAGATTCCCCATCAACGCCCCAGGCCTCTCAATCCAAACCGACCGAAGCCCCATTTTCTTTGCCGGTTGATGATCATGGAACTGACTCTGCGCTGTCTGAAGCACCAAGTCCATCTCCACTCCAAACTGCCCCTTCACAGCCTTCAACATGTACTCAAAATTCGCCAAATCCGGCTTATACGACCCCACATCCTGTGCCGTAATGACCAGATCGAACGGAAACCCCTCTAGACTACCGGCATTGGTCTTCTGGAACGACTCCCGGTCCACGTTCGAAAGAACGACCAGCTTGTAGTGCTTGGACAGACGTTTCAGCGCTTCCACCGTATCCGGGAATGCGGGCCATTGGCCGACTGATTCGCCGAATTGATCGCTTTCCTCCATCGTGGGCGGGTTCAGGCCCAACCGGGAAGTGAGTTGGGGGTGGATGGTGGCGAGGAGTTGGGAGTATGGCATGTCCGGGGTTTGGGATTGTTGGGCTTTTTCCAGCTCATGGTAGATGTTGAGGTAGTTTTGTCGGCTTATTTGGATGTTGGTCGCCTTTAAGCTTGGTTGGATTGCATTCCAAACGCCTGTTTCCCAGTCAATTAGGGTGCCATAGACGTCGAAGGAGAGGAGGTGGTAGTTGGTGAGTTGGGACATGGTGGATGTATGTGTCTTTGGAGTTCTTTCTTTGTTTTCTTTTCTTTTCTTTTCTTTTCTTTTCTTTCAATTTTTTGGAGGGGGTTCTACAGTACATATTTTGAATGTCGAGTCATCCTCGGCTACCCGACCGGGAGTTCATTCCTTGATTCTCCGATCGGATGTTGCTTCCTTATCAACTGATTTTGTGCTTGTCCTTTGCTCTCCGATTTCTTTTGTTTCAAGTCGAATTGACTTGCATCGTGTGTTACTGGGGCAATTGAATTATTGGTGCGGAGATGGAGTGAAGAACTTGGGAAAGCCGTTTTTAGACTGGTCTTATAAATAAATTAGAATTACCCAAGTACACTGTATAGCTGGATAAGCAGAAATTCACTTCATCACTTCACAGAGATGGTTCAAGTTCTTGATTATGATGAACCCCAAGTTCTCGTGTCTCGTCACGGGTATCTCGACTCCTTTACTATTAGGGGTTAGGGGGTCACGGTTAATACGGTACTTACTACATTAGTCGTAGTACTCCGTACGGAATATCCGTACTTGGGTCTTGTAACACGTACCCGACGTACTCCTTCAAAGAAAGTCGATAAGTCTACTCGATCGTTTGGAGGTATCTAGTCTACTATACATACATGAAGTTACCCACCTGCAAACTCAATTCCCGGTGAAGTGGAGCGGTGGAAGATCGACCACCTCGTTAACAATTCAATTGACATATGGAGAGATCAACATCAGTTTGAAATTGGTCTGTTATGGGGTTCTTTCCCCTTTACTCCGTACTCCGTACTCTCGTATAGATTACAGATACAGACTCCCCCCCCCTCCCCTTTTTTTGCCCAAGATTCGGGAAGTTCATTCCAGGACTCAATAATTGGACGTTATTGATAAAGAAGCAAAGTTGGGACTAGTTTATTCGTTAGGTATTAGTCTCGACGAACGTACCTATAGCTTATAGGCCAGTAATTCTCTCAACAAAAAAAAAAAAAATAAAAAAAAAAAAAAAAAAAAAAAAAAAAAAAAAAAACCAAGTAGTAATGAAGTGCCAAAACTAATGCGGTGCATTGCTTACTGTACATAAACAACAACACACCCGAAATGTCGCCTGACTGACACCTGACTGGATCACGGTTTTGGTTTGTTTTTTTTGTTTTTTTTCCCCTTTCCTCTCCCAATAAATCCTCCCGCCTCTTTCTTCGTTGCCCAACTTCCACCACGACACTCCCCTTTCCCTCATCTCAATCCCATTTCCCTCCTTTCTCAATCCCTTTCCCTGACCGATCCATCCTTACCCACCATGCGTGAGATTGTAAGTGTGTTTGGGACAGCCGCGGAGCACTTCTGTCCCCACCTCCCCCCGCCGCCGCTCACCTCCCATGTTTACAACATGACAATGCTAATTCTCCCCAGGTGCACCTTCAAACTGGCCAGTGTGTAAGTAAACCACGCATGTTGCTGATGAATGATAACTAAGTCATACTGCTCCATTCCAGGGCAACCAAATTGGTACCGCCTTCTGGTAAGTCCGCCGAATGTCAAGCTCATCCTTTTCACATGTCCACCAAAACAACGAACCGACTGACAGGGTTTAGGCAAATTATTTCCGGTGAACATGGTCTCGACGCATCTGGAGTGTGAGTGTTATGAGCGATGACACAACGGACTCCTCCTAACTGATTCCTAGATACAATGGTACTGCCGACCAAGAGCTCGAGCGGATGAATGTCTATTTCAACGAGGTTACTAGCCTTTTTTTCCTCCACCAAGTGTACTACTTTCGCTCAACGATTCACTAGGTCGGCAACAATAAGTATGTCCCTCGCGCTGTCCTCGTGGACTTGGAACCAGGCACCATGGACGCCGTTCGGGCTGGTCCATTTGGGCAACTTTTCCGGCCTGATAATTTTGTCTTCGGCCAGTCAAGCGCCGGAAATAACTGGGCTAAGGGTCACTATACGGAAGGTGCTGAGTTGGTTGATTCCGTTGTGGATGTGGTTCGTCGTGAAGCCGAAAGCTGTGACTGCCTCCAAGGATTCCAGATCACCCACTCTCTTGGTGGTGGTACTGGTTCTGGTATGGGAACTCTTTTGATCTCGAAGATTCGCGAGGAATTCCCAGATCGCATGATGGCCACATTCTCTGTGGCGCCTTCCCCGAAGGTCTCGGATACAGTGGTTGAGCCATACAATGCGACACTGTCTGTCCATCAATTGGTAGAGCACTCTGACGAGACATTTTGCATTGATAATGAGGTGCGAGACTACTACTGCCATTCATGAAAATTTGTTCTAATTAACATAGGCTCTCTACGATATCTGCATGCGTACCTTGAAACTGTCGTCTCCTTCCTATGGTGATCTCAACCACCTGGTCTCGGCGGTCATGTCTGGTATTACCGTCAGTCTGCGTTTCCCTGGTCAACTCAATTCAGACCTGCGAAAGCTAGCTGTGAACATGGTCCCCTTCCCTCGGCTTCATTTCTTTATGGTGGGCTTTGCACCATTGACCAGCCGAGGAGCCCATTCCTTCCGTGCAGTCTCCGTGCCTGAATTAACGCAACAGATGTTCGATGTTAGAAACATGATGGCCGCTGCTAATTTCCACAACGGCCGCTTCCTGACTTGCTCCGCGATTTTGTATGTTCCCCCCCAAGTGGTGATTGTAAAAGCTAACCAGGATTCAGCCGTGGAAAAGTCTCAACGAAGGAGGTTGAGGATCAGATGCGCGGCATTCAGACTAAGAACAGCGGCTACTTCGTGGAATGGATCCCGAACAATATTCAAACTACCGTCTGCTCCGTTCCTCCCAAGGGCCTGAAGATGTCTTCGACATTTATTGGTAATTCGACATCCATTCAGGAGCTGTTCCAGCGTATCGGCAACCAGTTTACTAGCATGTTCCGTCGTAAGGCGTTCTTGCATTGGTACACCGGTGAGGGTATGGACGAAATGGAGTTCACGGAAGCCGAAAGCAACATGAATGACTTGGTGTCGGAATACCAGCAATACCAAGAAGCCTCTATCTCCGATGCCGAGGGAGAAGTGTACGAAGAGGAGGAGCCCGAGGAGTAGGAGATGGCTCACCACTGATTACGGCACACTTGGGGACTGCAAGGCCTCTTCTTTTGTCTTCTCATTACATATTTATTGGTAATAATCAAGGAAAGCTACTGCCATCTGGGGTAATTCACATTCTATCTGGACTTGCATTGTGCTGTGGGAATATCATCATAAAAGCCTCTTGTACTGAACCCTTTTGGTTGCTTGTGAAGTCTAATGGTATATGTATGTACTTTTACGAAGTGACTTGAACTTTCCTTTTTTCGATTTCAGGGCTCAGAGAGAGCCTCGCCCAGTAACTTATGCCCAAAGATGAGCTGCTTACTCACGCCTTCATAACACCTAATCTTCCCCTCTAGGGCCGCTCTAAGTTATTCCCGCAGTCGGAGGCATTCTTCACACCTTATTGATCGAGCAGTGATTTGACTTGCGGACTGAATCTGGCTGATGATCCGAGGCCGGATATTGAGATGTGGGGAATTTCTCGAGAATGGATATAGAAAGAGAGAGAGAATAACATGTTGCATTCGTATTTCATAATGAGAGGCCAACTTGCTTCGAAGCTTACAAAAGCGCACGTGATTTGTAAAATACATCCAGATGTATGGGTAATCGGTAAAAGGGAAAGAAAGGACGCCCGGAATGATGCACAAAACGTGAAGAACTAACTCGCGTGGTTACTTGAACAGTCTGCCCAGCAGACCTCCAGCGATGTTGTTCACGATTCCACCGGAAAAGGCCCGGTTGGCGAACGTGGATGCTTGACTGAAGCGATCGCAGCGGGAGAACGCAAGGGTATTGGTGATGGTCAAAACGAGGGCAATGGCTGGATTCCATGAGTTAATGAAGATCCGGCGGGGGCCGGGGCCAAGGATTACGACTCACCAACCAAGCTCAACCAAATGACGCTGCTCAGTCGGATGATGGCCAGAATGGCTAGTCCGACCCAAAGCGCTGGCGCCACGTATAAGCTGAGCCAGAAGAACCTCTTATCTGTTGCTGTGACGGAGCGAGTGGTCGGGTCCGAGGATTCAAACACCCAGTGTGAGTCGCCGGTCGCGGTGTTGACTTCGTTCCACCAACGGAGACCAACCAAACGGCGACCGGCAATATTTTTGAGATAATAGAAATCCGCTGCGAGGAGAAGCAGGGTGATGATGAAGACTAAGATACTGGAGATTCAGGAGGTATTAGTATTCAGCGGGCGAGAATTCTCCGAAATCCACCCCGGAGGGGGTTCGGAATTCCAGGGGTGAGCTGTGGAAGAACGATAGTGTAGCACATACAAATTCTTGATGAACAGGACCCCGAAGAGGTACATCAGTAGGGCACTGATGCGGAAGCCTAGGTAACAAAGCAACGTAATCGGATGCGCACTCAAGCGCCAGTTTAGATCCCCTTGCTGGGGTTGAAGGGGCTGTTGCTCCATGACGACGGAGAAGAGACTGTTAGTATCTGAGAAGGGGTTGAGAACGAAAGCCGGCGACAATGACAGGAGCAATTATGCTCACTTAGCTCTTGTTCCCAGGAAGAATCAGTCGGTAGAACGAACTGAATTGCGATGATGCTGCGTGTCTTCCAATGGCAGGGCGGTAGGCGGTGACAGAATACGGGGCGGTGGATCAATTCAGGTACGGTATGTATTGTATGTATTTACATACATACATACGGAGTACTGGTTACTTACAACTTCTACTCCGTACTCCGTAGTCTTCTACATCAACTCCGTCCTTCTCATAACTTCAGAAGAGCTCACTCCTGGTGCAGAAGGTTGAAAGGGTTTCCTTCGATTGAAACCGAATACATCACATTTCTCCAAAATAGGCTGATCCAAGTCTCCACTGATCTCATACTAATGTGAAATCTAGATTCCTACGCCCTCCATTTGCCGAGGAAAAGACTCATTAGTAAAGTACTTTCAAGATCTTAATTGCCGCCATCTCGTTATCCTACTACAAAGTGAATTGAGATACGCATGTTCCCTCTGCAAATTATTATAATATCCAACGACAATGGCATCCAAGAATGTGCTCCGTCGCGCACTTCTTTACAGTATGTCGTCCCTCCTTCCCAGCTCTTCCCCAGTTTCCCCCCCCCCGCATTTCATCTCATACCTCCAACCCATAAGGATTGTAATCGTCGTCGCTGACCTCTATTAATCCAAGTACCGGGCTCATCGCAGCGTTTCATTGATAAGTCGCGCACCCTCACAGTCGACTGCGTAGCCTACGATCTAGAGGACAGCGTAACTCCGCACAAAAAAGCGGAAGCCCGTTCCCTGGTGCGGAGAGCCCTGGATCAGCCCGCACCATCAGGCATTCGTGAACGTGCAGTGCGCATCAACTCCGTGGACAGCGGCCTAGCCCTAGCTGACCTAACAGAAGTGGTAAAGCCTCAACTCCGAACTGTACTCGGTGGTCTCCATTCCACGAGCTCGCGATAACCATATATCTATATATCAACAGCTCCAATCCTCCAATCTAAGCACCATCGTCATACCGAAAGTCAATTCAGCATCCGACCTAACCTTCGTCACGGACGTCATCAACCACACTCTCTCCCAACAGCCCCAGTCCCAACATGCCTCCCGACCTCCCATTTCCCTCCTGGCTCTTGTGGAGTCGGCGAAATCCCTGACCAATTTGACCCAGATCTGCGCCGCCACGCCTCTCCTCCAGGGTCTGATTTTTGCGGCGGAGGACTTCGCCCTCGACCTCAGCCTGACCCGGACCCCGGCGCTGACGGAATTTCTCTTCGCCCGATCGATGATTGCCACCGCGGCGAGGGCGGCGAATCTTCCTTCTACGATTGATCTTGTTTGCACGGCTTACAAATCGACGAAGGGCGATGGTTCTCCGCCTGCTGTGTTGGAAGAGGAGTGTCGTGGGGGGAAGCAACTGGGATTTAATGGGAAGCAATGTATTCATCCGTCTCAGGTGCCGACTGTGCAGGAAATCTTCGGTCCGGACTCGGATGAAGTTCAGTGGGCTATGCGGGTGACTATTGCGGATGAGAAGGCGGCGGCAGCTGGTCGGGGCGCTTGGACGTTGGATGGGAAGATGATCGACGTTCCGGTTGTCGAAAAGGCAAAAGCGATTGTGAAGAAGGCCGAGGCGTGTGGTTTCAACGTTGACGAAGTACGAGAGAAATGGCGGGATCAGGAGCCGGAGTAAATCTCATACTCCGTTCTTCATACCCTAGACTGAATGGCCTCGAGCTGCAATCTTCATCTGTACTTGAAATATTACTAGTGGATCTATATGCTTCTTGACATATATAGTTCACTACTGGCCAGCTTCCGTGCCGAAGGAGCAAAAGAGACAAGCAGATAACAGGCTAGAAGACATGGATGCTATGCACGGGAAAAGAAGATAGAAGATTGATCCATTTCGTTCCCTGAACTCTTGCACATATGCATGTACTTAGCTGGAATATCACCTCTAAGAGCTTGCATTCAGCGAGAAAGCCGCTGTGAGTTGCACTCCCGCAGCTTGCCCAACAAACGGCAGGCGATTTGAGGATGGAACATGAGCACACCATGGATATCATAACAGGCGCTTAGTCACATAGAAATTGTGTCGCTAGATTCACTGGCTGAAAGACCCGTCCTTCAGGTATGTTTCACTTCCACGTCCTCACGCTTTAACAATTGAATTTTGCCCATTGTCAGGACAGGCTGGTTTCCATCCGCGCCTGTCTTTGAGTCGGCGCTATCTTCTAGACTTTGGACAAGAGATTTATCATAACTCGTGGGATCGATTCCCAAGATCCCACCCACGTATCCGCCCCTTTCTCCCGGCACGCTAAACTCACGGAATAGGTACTTCCACTCGTTTAGCCAAGCCTTGACTGCTTTTCCTATCTTGTCTTTCCCATTCTTAGAATGATGACCTGTACCTGTGATGGCGTAGACAACACGCCGGCCTTCATTAGCATGTTTGAGGAGGATCTTCTCCAGATATTCAATGGCTTCCTCGGGGTGTAGACCATGCAAATCTACATAGAGCTCTTCCGAGGAGTCGTCTAGACCGGCATTGAGTAGATGCTTATTTCGCTCCTCGTATAATTGCCGTGCGGCTTCTCGGTGGCATTTACGCATAGCCTCGTTCTCCGCCTGACCCCGCAGAGACAAAGCTTTTGCCGCTCTAGCATCATTACGATTCCAGGCTTGGGCGGCACTTATGAAGAGGGTCAGCTTACTCGAGTGAAGGTACATCTTGATACGCTTACCTTTGGAGAAACTTGTTTCTTACTGTGCCATGGCGGATGGCTTCCGTACGGTACTTGATATATTGCTGGTTGGTTCGCGAGCCGGTCTCAAGCCAAGGGATGTTTTGTGGTGGCGGGATAGACTGAGCAGCGGCACTGTTTTCGCGGCCCTTGGCTCCGTCTTTATTTCTCGACGTGGTTTTCCCCTTCCCAACCGCGGGAGATGGAGACATGCGTACAACATCTGCTAGCGACGTAGGCACACTATCTTTATTTGGATTGGCTTCGCGATTATGCGCGCCGCGTTTACCATGATGTTTCTTATTTTTGGCGCTGACAGCAGCAAGGGTGGGAAATGCGTCTGGGTCATCCACTGATGGTGCGGCCGGATTCAATTCACGATTTTGGTGTCGGCTACCGGGTCGGGAATGAGAGCGAGACCCATGTGTTGAACTTCCATTGCGTTTGCCCGAAACAAGCTGCATCGCCGGTGGAGCGCTTTTGCCTCCCATGAACCCCGATAAATGCGCCGGATATTTGCCAAGGTATTGGCCCGGCCATTGATCGCCCGCTCCTAGCGTGGACTGTAAAGGAGGAAATGCTTCCGAGGTGCTATCTACGTGGAACTGCGGGCCAGTCGATCCTTGGTGGCCGCCATCTGTTATGCTGAGATTTGCGACAAGCGCCGAAGGGTCATGCGAAAACGGGCAACCGTCACCTGCCAGACAATTCCCCATGACCCAGTATCTATAACATGAGGCGGACATCGTCAGTACCACCGTCTGTTGGAACACGTCTACACAACCTCGGTCAGACTCACTTGCAAAGATGATTGGTTAGGTCGTGGCTAAACCGACAATCGGCGCGGAGGCATTGGCCAGTAGATAACCAATACTTACAGACCACGGGGCTACGGATTTGACCTGGAGAACTACCCGGGTTTGCTTGTTCCACTGCCATAGACTTTCCGACAAGCACGCGGCCGTCATCCGATTGATGGGTAATCATATCTCCGTCCTGACCTTGAGACAGCGATGCAATAGTTGCCCCTAAATCGTAACCGTTTGCTTCGAGAGCAGTTTCTATTTCCTCGTTCGTTCTTTTGTCCCCGAGCACTGTGCGCAAAATATCATGGGGACTCATATCCGGGACAAACTCAGGGGCCGTGGCGCTGAGGACACCAATGGCGCTTAATGCCCCCACTGATGAGGTAGTACTGTTAGCATCATCGGCCACCAGCCAGTCCACATTGCTATCGCTACCGAAGTCACCATAGAAATCCGACACCTGGCTCTGGTCGGAGAATTCGTAGGCGTTCAGATTAGGAGAGTGGGGAATCGGCTGGGCCAGAGCGAGTCTGGGTGACGGGCGTGGGGAAGTAAATGGGGATACGGTCGAGGACAACGGCGGCCGCGAAAAGCCGCCCCGTGAGTTAGGAAGCCAAGAAGTACTCCCGGGACTTGTCCCGAGATTGGAATGGGGTGACAAGGGCGTCGACGAACGGACCATCTGCCAGGGGGCCGGGGACGAGCGGCGAATGACTGTATGTCGAGGAGGGGGAGGAGAGGACCCGGGGAGGCTGCGATTTCGATGTCGCCATAGGACGTCGAGCACGGCATTCTCTAAGGATACTCCCGACAAGGAGGTCTTCTCGCGCAGGAAGTCCTCGACTTTCTCGGCCTGTTCCTCTTCGTCGAAGGCGTGATGCTGAAGAATTTGGAGGCATTCCTCAAGAAGTTCTTCTGAAACCATGCTGCGTGGAGGAAGTCATGCAACCGAGAGGTGTTGATAAGGAGGAAGAGATGGAAAAGGGGCGGAGAAAAATGAGGGGTAAGACAGCGAGTTGAATATAAGACAAGAAAGAGATTGTGGAACAACACCGCAAATTGTAAGAAAAGAGAGAAAAATGGAAATGAAGTTTAACAGTCAGCTCTCATTGTTTCTTGACAGTAAGGAAGACCAAGGTGTATGATCATAGATGATTAAAGCAGTGTTAGTAGGATGCGACGGGAGAGAGGTGTGCCAACCACAGGTAATCGCATCGCATCTGTCCAGGAAACGATGGATAAGGTCAGAAGAATGGGACATTCAAAAATGACCGAAGTAATTCACAGATAGAAATGAAGAAAGGCAACAAGCGAAAGAAAGACGGGGAAAGGGGGGAGGGGAGGAAGGGGGGGGGGGAAGTTTGGAGGATGAACGTTGACGGGTGAGAGAGAGAGAGAGAGAGAGAGAGAGAGAGAGTAGTAAGTAGTAAGTAGTATCCGTACCTAGGTATCCGTAAAGAAGGGAATATCAATTTCATGGGTGACAAACAGTCCGTATCAATCAATCATTTGGTTTCCCCAACCTCAAAAACGGCCACCAAATGTACTCTGTATTCTTTCTTTCGTTCATCAATACCAAATCAGAACAAAACAGGTAATCAATATCAGTCGCATAGAATGAAAGATGATCTTTTTTGTTCGATCTCCTTTTTTCTCTCTCTCTTTTTCTTTAAATTCATGTGTTGGGATCATTCATTCTGCTCGTTTCTAATTGATTACTTAATATAGATAGATAGATAGATATCATATATTGTATACTATGAAAGATGAATTGTTTACCTTTGGTCTTCCCCTTTCCGTTCCAAAGAAATCGCTGGTACGTATGAATTGTGGGGGTTGAAAATAAAATAAGAGGAAACTGACCATGATTCTAGACAAGTGGTCGATCTGCCGATACATCCTCTGTACATGTTACTTGCATATAGGAAGTGTCCTTGTAAGTGTTGGATACAATATTACCATACCAGGGTGTATTCATGCGGTAACCCATGTGACTTGTGGTGTTTCGCACCGCTTGCGTTTCACTTTCAGGCAGACAAACGGTGTCATTGTCTACTTCTGCATAGGGGGTTTTCTATGCCACGTTTCAAACTGTCAACGTCTGTTTATGTTTCCCTTCTATTGCAACTGAAGTTTCATCATGGCTGTTTAATTTGTCCCTGGTAAAGCTAAAAATTCCCTTTTGTGTACTTACCCAGACACCCCAATTCAGGAACACCTTTTCTACTGTCCATGTATCAGCTCACGCTGAGGGCATAGAGGTACGCCCTCGCAAATCGATCAATCTGATCATCTAGGTATTGGGGACGAACTGACCAGTTCAAAATCACCAATAAGATCATTGCTGGTGCTACCTTGCTTCCGTTTACAATCTGTCGAAACGCCATTGGCCGGCAAGTCTTTGTCCTCGGGGCTGTTTCTGCAGCGTTGAAATAATCATAATACTCCCTCTTATACTACTCCTCAAAGATGCCTGCCGACTATACATCCACCGCGCGGGCTCTTTCCCTCCCATCGTCCCCTTCAGAATCGCTTTCACCAGCAGACAACGATTCCTATCCACCATGGAGCCATTTGGCATCTGACAGGAGCAATTCCATCAACCTTTCCGAGCCTACTTCCCTTCGGAAGCAGGTTACTCATCAAATGACGACAACATCGCGACAAGTGCTGACCATCTGGCGGAGATTGAGTTTTTGGCAGAAAGTGGGCGCTGTAGCAGCAGCGGTACTGGCCAATCTCCTGGGGATCGGATTTCTAGTTTTCACGGGCAAGGTATTCATATGGCTAGGCCCGGTAGCGGAGAGATGGGAGCACTCGGCGGAGGCATACTTCGTCCTCTGGTTATGTGTATTCTTTGTCTCCTTTCCACCCTTGGTGGGGTGGTCTACTTTTGGGACCATATCCGGCTACATCTTTGGTGTATGGAAAGGGTAGGCTTGGCATTTTTCTCCTGTTCTGGGCTGGCCAGTTGACGTCTCTGATAGATGGCTTCTCTATGCCACCGCGACGGTGCTTGGATCTACCTGTTCCTTCATTGTCTCCCGGACTATTCTGTCCAAGTTCGTCAACCGATTGATGGAGCGCGATAAGAGATTCGCGGCTCTTGCTTTAACATTAAAGTATGATGGACTGAAATTACTGTGCATGATCCGTCTCTGTCCTTTGCCGTACTCTGTATGCAATGGTGCTGTTTCAACTTTCCCTACCGTCCAGCCATTGATGTATGGGCTTGCAACGGCGATCATTACACCTAAACTTCTGGTTCCAGCCTTTGTTGGCAGCCGGATCCGTTTACTCTCCGAGAAAGGAGAGGAAATGAGCACAGGCTCCAAAGCTGTGAATATCGGCAGCATTATTATAACCGTTGCAATCGGAATCTTCACCGGTTGGTACATATATAGAAGGTTGGACTCTCAGGGAATTTTATTCGCTATCTGTAAAAGCTGACATGATATTTCCCCCCTCCCCAGAACCATGGCGCGAGCTAAAGAATTAGAGGCCCAGGAAAGGGCTGATATACGTCGATCTCTAGAGGCCGATCATGCTGGTCATCGGCCTCACCATGCCTTCTCCGAGGACCCAGATGTCAATACGGCCGCCACCACTCTCGCTCGTGACGAGGAAGAGCGTCTCGGGTTCCACGATTTCGACGACGATAACGTCGATCTAGCTATTGACGATGAGAGTGGGGGTGAGAACTCGCCTAAGCATCAACTACGGGGCCCATACCGGGATGAATTCACAGATAACGATTCCGACATCCTCAAGGATGGAGACGGTAGACAGGGGGAGACATACGGCCTACATACACACGTGCGAAAGAGCTGAGACTCAGGGGCTGCACTTGTATTCTACACACTGCTTGTGATAGAGGTCTTTGGCATGATTCATCTCCTATGGGTTTTCGACTGGTGTGGATCACTTGTGCGATACCGAAACATTTATGGGAGTTTGGCGTTCTCGATCTTTCCACATATTTCCACCCCCGTCCCTCATCTATAATCCTATCGAGTTGAAAACGTTGGTATTTTGCCCGTATAGGAAGCAGTAGAAGAAACAAGACCACTTGGATGCCGATATAGATATATAGATAGATATAGGTGATTGGACCTGAAAGAGTTATTTGTATAGTCCAGGACAAGGATTAGATTTAAGTCGGAATGGTTTCACTTCGGGAACGTGCGTGCATTTTGCCGCGGGAAGGCGCCTGATAAACGCTGCAAGTCAGGTTGTTCAACATGCATGAAATTCACGGCTTTGGTGATAATGACCTCTCAAATGCTGTCTTGTGAGACCTGGCAGCTATCGGGAGTGTGTAGGAGTGAGATTGAAGCAAGTATGGACTCCGTACTCCGTACTCAGTACCAGTGTATGGTATGGACAAGAGTGCAGCCTGCAGAATGTGGCATTCATTTCAATGTTCGGACTGAGAAATACGCATGGGCTCTCGTCCGCAGTACCAAATCATCTCACAGTTCCATCTCCTTGCACTTCACCTTCAAATCCTGGCCCTCTTGTTTTTCTCATGATAACCTGCGATTGGTCTCAATGACAGTCCATGGTTATGCCGCCGTAAAAGGAAAGTGATGGGTTCGGACATTAAGTATTCTCCTCCTCGAACTTCATCGAAGTAAGTTAACAGACTTCCTACTCCATATGATCCCAGGCACTTGCTGTGATTTATACTGCCTTGTTTTTTTCTAAAAAAAAAAAAGAAAAGAAAAGAAAAGAAAAGAAAAGAAAAGAAAACAAAGAAAAGAGATATATGAGAAAACGAAATCCATCGATAACAATTTTACCATATTCTGACATGTCCTCAAGGAATTTGTACATCCTTATATCAAGTTTCTCTCCTTCCTGCCACCAACGGCTCCCGATGAGTGGACCCACAATGGATAGAAAAGTTGAGATCTAAGATTTCTATATTCCCAAATCATGGAAGTTTTGCGTACATCGGTAGCCTCAGGATAGTCCAGGTGTCTTTTACTGAGTTGGACAAAAGTCGGTCTTGTGGCTACAAAGTGGAAAGCCCCTTTCCAGCAGTATGGAAGCTGCAGCTTCAATGAAAACCCAAGGCCTGAATGGCCATTCTTATGAGGCCACCACCCATCTAGGCCAATATATCCCAGCAAACATTAACATCAATAGCAGCAGACATATTACGCTGCTACCATCAAACCAGGCTTTACCACGGACCAGTCTGCAGTTGAACACTAGCACGAAGAAGGGGCATGGCTCCTACTTGAATCACGACTTGAGTCGGATCAATGTGGCAAATTTGTATTCTGCCCCAAACAGTAGCTCAAAATCGGGGTCTTGCGAAGGAAGGACAGCTTTAGAGGGCGTCGACTCAAGATCTCAAATCACGGACTGCTTGTCTCGTGATGCTTATGTCACTACGGCTCCTGGTCGATCGAACGATTCGGTCACGACTTCCCCGTTCATTTCACAATCGAATCAAATTAAATCAACATCGCCGTTGACTATCCATAATACACCCTCTTCATCTTCTTTCTCTACAGATACTAAAAGCGCAGGTAATGGGAATGGGTTCCCGAAATATCGCCCAAGATCATCGATACCTTCAAGGCTTCCAACTGGCGTTTACGCTCAGCAATGTGTCGCGGCAGCGTATGCATCCAGACTGAATCCGTTCGCGCTACACATCAAAGAACAACAGGCACTCCAGGACCATTTGTGTCATCTGCACGTCACCGTATACCTGAACATACGAAACGGTATACTGCGACTCTGGACTCGAAACCCCATGGTAAGTGTCACCAAAGAGGAAGCTCTTGGGTGTGCGAAGGACTACCGTTGGATGAATCTTGCCTCGTTCGCGTATGAATGGCTGGTACGAAATGGGTATATCAACTTTGGCTGCGTCGAAATTCCCACGCCCTTTGTAATGCAAAGGAAAGGTCGTCGCAAGGAAGGTCCCGTGATTGTCGTGATTGGAGCAGGAATGGCAGGTCTAGGTTGCGCACGGCACTTGGAGGGCCTATTTCATCATTACCGCGACGCAACTACATCTCCTCGGGTCGTCTTATTAGAAGGACGGCGCAGAATCGGAGGTCGTATATACTCACATCCTTTGCGAAGCCTTCAGTCATCTGAATTAGGTCCCGGCCTAGTTCCTAAGGCCGAAATGGGGGCACATATAGTTGTTGGTTTCGATCGTGGTAATCCGTTAGATCCAATTATTCGGAGCCAGCTAGCTCTTCCATATCACTTATTACGGGACATCTCGACGATTTATGACATAGATGGTTCACCGGTGGATGAAATTCAAGATGCAATGGATGAGAGGCTTTATGACGATGTCCTAGACCGTTCCGGGTCTTATCGACATAAATCGATGGTCATTCCTACTGCGGAAGGCGACCGGGAATTGATTGATTCTGGCCGCGATTTGTCAACAAGCGATGGAGTCACAGTAAGACAATATGAAGAAGCAAGGGCTTCCGGTACTATCGGTCTACTGCTCCCTACAAAGCGTGTCCGTCGAGGTGTAGGTCATAAAACCACGGACATCAAGGCATCTGGGCCACCGGGCGTAGATCTTGCACGCCCAGAGGAGCAGCCAGCAGCGTTCACGTGCCAAGCCAATGGCTGGAAGTTGAACGACGGTGTCTCAATGAATGACACGGTAAACTTGGAACCTGTCGCTAAGGCTTCGCCCGCTCAAACATTAGGCGCTGTGCTGGATGAAGGCATCCGGCAATACCAGCGGATGCTTCCGTTATCCCCGAAAGACATGCGACTGATCAATTGGCACTTCGCTAATTTAGAATATGCGAATGCTACTAACGTCAAGAAACTTAGCCTTTCCGGATGGGATCAGGATATAGGAAATGAGTTCGAAGGCGAGCATTCGCAGGTGGTTGGTGGGTATCAACAAGTGCCATATGGGTTGCTTTCATTGCCTACCAAACTCGACGTTCGAACAAACAAGATTGTGTCTAGGATATCATACGACCCTACCGGCCTAGGACGACAGAAGGCAGTTGTACACTGTGAAGACGGTGAATCGTTTGTGGCAGATACGGTGGTCTTCACCGGCTCCTTAGGCGTTCTGAAACATCAATCTATACAGTTTGAACCCTCTCTCCCCGAATGGAAACATGGGGCTATCGATCGACTCGGCTTCGGGGTTATGAATAAGGTAATTCTGGTGTTTGAGCAACCTTTCTGGGACACTGAACGAGATATGTTCGGGCTTCTGCGCGAACCCTCGAAGCAAAATAGTATCATCCAAAAGGACTATGTTGCTAACCGAGGCCGATTCTATCTTTTCTGGAACTGTCTGAAAACCACCGGACTTCCCGTCCTGATTGCTCTCATGGCTGGAGATGCCGCTCTTCAGGCGGAATGTACACCTGACGATGAAATTATTGCCGAGGTGACCAGCCAGCTCCGCAATGTTTTCAAACATACATCCGTTCCTGATCCATTAGAAACAATAATCACCCGGTGGAACTCCGATAGGTTCACTAAGGGCAGCTACTCCTACGTGGCGGCGCAGGCCCTTCCAGGGGACTATGACCTGATGGCCAAGCCGATTGGCAACCTGCACTTTGCGGGAGAGGCGACTTGCGGCACTCACCCAGCTACTGTCCACGGAGCGTACCTCTCCGGACTTCGAGCCGCGTCCGAGGTGATCGAATCCTTCCTAGGTCCCATAGAAATCCCAAATCCTCTCGTACCAGAGAAGGGAAAGACAGAGCCTAGCATCCCAGCGGCAGCGGGACAAAAGCGAAAGGAGCCACCCATGGCTGCCGCAACGTCTGCCAACAATTTGCCCACCAACCCGGCAGATTCAATTTCGTCAGCCCCGTCAGCCCGTCGACAAGCCTACGAACAAGCGATGTGGACCTTTATTCAATCTGAAATAGGACCTCCCATGCCTCGACCCGCAAGAACTGGCCTAAACCCTTTCCTCCTTTACCAAAAAGACTACTGGAGCATATGCCGCGATCAATGCGATGAAGCTCGCCGAGCCGCAATGAACGACCCGAACGCAAAAGCTGCTCGCGACGAGATTCGCCATGCCCTCGGCCTGATGTGGCGAGGCGCCAGCGAGGAAGAAAAACGACCGTACATCGAGCAAACAGAGGTCAATCGACAGACCAATGCCGAAATGTCGAGTCGATGGAAACAGCAGATCACCGAGTGGGAGAAGAAAGCGGATGGATTGAAAGCGAAATGGCATGCAGCTAACCCGTTTGAGAGTTGGGGATTGAATTCTACCGATAGTATGCTAGCACATGGTATGTCGAGTGGTGCTGGTGCTATTACTTCTGCCTTGTCCATTCCCCCACTGGTGCCGGCTGGAAGCAACTCGAGCGATCAGAATCACGGAGTAACCACTCCTGCGCCTGGCGATCCTACCCCCCATGAGGCGATAATAAACGGCTCGATGCAGAGCCATGATTTGTCGAATCCATGAGCACCTGGGTCATCAGTTTGAAGGATTTTGTTTCCATCTTGCATAGATCGCGGATGAATTGATGTATGCTACGGAAAGATCGATCCTTCTAACGATCAATTATTGTATACCACCACATGAAACCGAGACTGAGAAATCAAGATCCTCAAGAATCACTCTATATGTCTATATCTATTTGTCTGAAATGTATGATTCAGCGACTCATGGACCATGCACGCCACAAGGGAATAAGAATATATTAAACCTTCCATCATAAACCGAGTAAAATGACCCAAACGCTGAAGTCTAATAAACAATCATCAAAATAGGAAAAAATGGATATATCCGTAGGACATGAAACATGATAGGCACCCGGTACAGGGCAGATCTAGGTGTGATGCAAAGGTGGTGATGAGAATTCTATGGATCAGGTATAGCGGGACGGAGGCGTTTAGAGGAGGGGGTTAGCCTTGTTCTCCGCAGTAGTAGCCTGGATATCTTGCTTGACCCCGTTGGTGGCAGCTTCCTCCTCGTGGGACTCAGATTCGGCGATGAACTTCTCTGCCTCGAGAGCAGCAATACAGCCGGATCCTATAAGGATTATTAGTATATGGCTGTTATACTTAATTGGGATAAAGATGGGGGCCAAGACATACCAGCGCTGGTGATGGCCTGACGGTAGCGCTTGTCCTGGACGTCTCCGCAGGCGAAGACACCCTGCAGGCTGGTGTAGCTAGTACCAGGTTTGGTAACGATGTATCCATCCTCATCGAGGTCAACCTGGCCCTTGACCAAGGCAGTAGCGGGGTCGTGGCCAACGGCATAGAAAAGTCCGTTAGCGGCAACGGTCTCTTCCTTACCGGTGACGGTATCCTTGACTCTCAGGTTGGTCATCAAGCCCATGGGCTTTTCCTCCCCCAGAACCTCGGCTGCAACGGTGTTGAAGCGAACGGTCACCTTAGGGTGGGACAGGAGGCGGTTGGCCATGGCCTTGCTGGCACGGAGCTTGTCGCGGCGAACCAGAACGGTAACGTTGCTGCCATACTTCGCCAGGAACATGGCTTCTTCAGCAGCCGAATCACCGCCACCGATTACATAGAGGGGCTTGTTGCGGAAGATGGGCACGGCACCATCACAGACGGCACAGGCACTGATTCCGTTCTGCCAGTATTTCTCCTCACCGGGTAAGTCCAGACGACGGGCGTTGGCACCAGTGGCGATGATGACAGCATCGGCAGTACGGGCGGGCTCATTGTCGGGACCATCGTTCCACTCCGTCCACAGCTTGAACGGCCTCTGGGAGAAATCCACTTTCGAGATAGTCTCAGTGATCACCTCGGTTCCAAAACGGATGGACTGCTTGCGCATGTTCTCCATCAGCTCTGCGCCACCGATACCATCAGGGAAGCCGGGGAAGTTCTCGATGTCGGTAGTGGTGGTCAGCTGACCGCCAGCGGCGGTGCCATTAGCCAGCATGCCCTCATAGAGGACTGGCTTAAGCTCCGCACGCGAGAGATAGATTGCGGCGGTGTGTGCAGCGGGGCCGGAGCCAATGACTACGGGGTTAATCGATTAGCACCTCCAACTGACTCCGGCTACCTTGTATGAGAGGAGTACTCACTAACTACCTTGGTGTGCACCATTCTGGATGCCGAGCTTTGACAGGCGCGCAGTGGCGTTGAGAGATTATTCGATAGCACTGAAGCAGACGGGGAGGATTTCTGGTGCAGAGACGACGCAACAGCGGCTGTCAACCCGAGTGAGGATCGAAACGGAGAAAAGGGAAATCGTCGGGCGGCGAAGGAAAACAGCTTGCCGGTGTTGGAATAGAGATTGGGAAGAAGAAGAAAGAAAGTCGGGTAGGGAAACCAGCGGCTTTAATTATGGCGTTCAAGAGACAAAAAGAGGGGCTCAGACTGCCGATTAGTGGGGACGGATTGAGGGAAAAAAAAAAAAAAAAA
>ML739220.1:0-42866 GCA_009193565.1 Aspergillus coremiiformis | reverse complement strand
AAAAAAAAAAAAAAAAAAAAAAAAAAAAAAAAAAAAAAGATAAAAAAAAGAGATCCATTATACTAAACTACTCCCAGTAGTAATCCTGGACATCCAATCCAATCCAATCCATGGTCAGATACAAAGTGAGACCGAGGCCATCTTCCAATCCACTGGTGAAGATCATTTGACAAATCCAGTCACAATGTTTGGCATTGTTTGCTGGTCAATGGCATTCAAAAAAAACACACACACACACACACACACACAATGATTCATGAAACATACCATACCGATGCTTAAGGGGATCAAGAAATAAAAAACGATAGAAAAAAAAAAAAAAAAAAAAAAAAAAAAAAAAGGGGGGAAAAAAAAAAAAAAAAAAAAAAAAAAAAAAAAAGTAACGCGATCGAAAAAAGCAGAAAGTTCAATCTTCAAACCCAGGAAAACGACCTAAACTTCCAATCGAAATCCGGATACGCCACCCACGACAGACCAAATGAACGGACCAGGGGAAATGGTGAGAGACGTTCTGGCGCCCGCTAGCGTTTCATCTTCCGCATCCTCGGAGATTTGCCCCATAGATACATCCCATGGGATACTTTCTTATATTAATTAGGCAGCTTACGTCCTTGTCCCATGGGTTATGCTACACCAGTCCACCCGCTCTCACCGGGGTTTTTCTGGTCCAGAACGTCTTGGTCTGGCTAGCCGAACGGGTCACAAGTACCGTTGCCGACTTGATCAGCTGCGTGATCTTGGATTCTCGCCGCGCGATGGTCTATCGGAGTCTTGAGAAAGTACATACATTTCAAACCCGTGAAGGGCGTCGTGAGTCCTACAATATGGCATCCACGTGGATGTGTCTTGGCGCCACTGTATGTACATACATACATGGTATGGTATGTACGGAGAACTGTATGTCCATACATCCTGCATCTACGGATACACGACACTTGAACCCTGCCTACCGAAATGCGGTGTAACACTTTTCTCTCTCCTATACAAAGATTCTCCCATTATCTACTATACACCACTGGAGCAGACAGGTAGTACCAATGCAACCGCCAGGGACAGCGTCTAGCTGTATCTGACCTAGCTAGCACTTCCACACGACGCAGTAGAACATGACGTTTCATTTTCTTCCCAATCTTTGTTCGTTCATATTAGGCTACCATTTTCCCTTTCTTTCCGTGAGCGGAACTGCAGTTGGTAAGACTCATGTCTTACAACATCTGCAATTATCATGCACCAGCTATTTCTAGACGTGGAAGGTATGTACGGTGCAGGAGAAAACAAACACATGTAAAAGCTGCGTTTATTAAGTAAGACATGGTACCATTGCACTCCACGAGGAAGTCTTCAGTTAAGGTTGAGATATCGACGAATCTACACCCCTTTATAGGATACAGCAAACGGCGTCCAAATCGCGACGGAACAACAAGTGATAAAATTAGACCATTCGGGTACTTCCCTTGTCCTGTTAATATAAAGGATGAACTGCGATCCCAAGAGGGAGGGGCAAACAGCATAAGAGATCTAGGCTTATATACTCCGTACAGCACACCGTTCATCCGAGGAGTTCAGATCTGTACGGAGTATAAAGCTTTGACTTGAATTGTATACTCCATAATTCTCATCGTGGGGAGTCGATCAAGATTGTCGAGGCTATACTCCGTAGATACCCTCTCGACAGAGCCAACTGTGCTTGATTCCGTGGAGACCGTATAATTCTTGAAATAGATCACAATGGAACCATGTTCCCTGGTCCGCCATGGTGCAGTCATCTCATACTCCTAGTACTGTCTTCATAAAGGGTAAGACGTTTCGTCAATGCTCACAAGAAGAGCCCTTGAGCGAGGCTTATTTGGAGGGGTTCGAGCCCCTGAAACAAAGAGCAATTGGCACTTTCAGCAGGAATAAGATTGAACGCATTTGTTGGTGTAACGATGGTATAACGTCTCAATTAATGGTGACGACTCCACTGAGACGTGTGGAATTCGGACCAGAAGCAGGCAGTTCCACCCAGAATGATCCCAAGAATAGGAGGCCAACAAGCTGAGGATATCATTAAAGCTGGAGAGCGGATGCTGAGACCTCTCAACTGTTACCCCCTACCAATTTTATGCCAGCGGATACAGCAGGGTTGGGGTATTTGTCCATGATAAAGGATCTCTTTTACACGTCCAGTCGATCCTTATCTTGTGAGCAGCCTGAAACTCACGTTGAAAGTTTAAAAAAAGAAAATTGGAGACTAATTTTAATTCAGCCCATTCTGCACAGGGTCAACTGAAAAGCTTGAGATGTTACCGATTCCCACGTGCAAGCCTATATTTTGGTCCATATTTGTTGATGCGGCGGGCGGTGGGATGATTAGATATTCTGCCAACTTTCTGATGGATGGATGGGGGGCACCTCGCAGTGTTGTAACATTGCTACAACCGACAGTTCCACCCTGCCAGGAAATTCTACCATCTATGTGTCTCTACGGATTGCAATGCTCACCATCTTAATACTGGTCCCAACCTGTCCAGATACCACAGATTAAGCTGTTTACCGTGATGAGGCGCTACCATGAGCCAAATCTGGACGCGGCGCAACGACAACCCAATAAGAATACTCAACCAGACAGAAGTCCACACTTACCTTTTCATAGAGGAATACTTCAGAGTTCGATGGCGCTACAGGAAGAGATCCTGATTGGCGACGGTTTCAACAAAACTACATGAAACAAGTAAGAGTCGCCAGCACGCAATGAGCATCGAGCAACTCTTAGCATGCGTCATCGCAACAGGGAGCGCAGATTCCCACAAAGGGTCTTAACATAGGTACTGTACGGAGTATCTATCCGTCCATACTTACCTCTGATCGAAACCGATGCCGAAGACTCAGTGGCAAGAAAGCAGTCTCACATCATACCTTGTCTCCGCCAGATAACCGCAGCTAGCAGGCTGCCTTGTCCCTGCAGCCAAGTTACAGATAGGCCACCACAGACGAAAGGCAGTATCCCGACTTCGACCGATCGCAAATCCTCGCCGTTATCCAATTCGATCAGCAGGCGATCAGCCAGCCCTCGTAGAAATGCCATCAAGCAGTATACGGATACACCAGGCCGGATAGTATAAATAGAATCCAGGCCGTTCTTTCACCCCGATCCCAATCACAACTCACCAAACCCCCATACTCCGTACCGATTAAAAGACCAACTCACTGAGATAAAATATCCTTCTCGTCCAGAACGGAGTACAATGAATCCCAAGATACGGATACGTAGTATCCAAACCATCTCACCAAATCCCTCATCTCCACTATCGTTTCAACTTACACCAGGCCACCTCAGACCATGCAGTCTCAACTCCCCCTTTAATCCACGGAGTTCCTAATATGGAGTACTACAATATAATTTATAATACATCGGCCCCAATGCCCGATCCACACGGGATCCTAGATCAACATAAGATATCCGTATTATATTCAGATAAGTGTCTGGATGAGGGTCAACAGGGTCAGTTGCCGCGTCTAATCAACTTGAAACAGACGTCATCAATAGGTACTCCGCTTTTACACAGTAATTTGTACTGGTTTACGGAGTACTCCGATCTATGACCGATCAACCTGGCAAACACTACCTTATCGATTTTTCTCCGAGTGATGTGTAGGTAAGGCGTGTGATGGGTCTTTCTGTACTTTTGGTGTTCGCTTGTTTGTGGTGCTTTTATGTATGCCTGGGCAGATGTAGAGAAGTCCATTGTAGGGAGTAGATCGATTTATGTGTTATTTCCATTTCATAGATTGAGCGACCGTGTTGGTTGATACTACGGGTCTGATGATGGCCAATCTGTCCAGACTCTCGATCGACAGACATTGAAACCAATTGCTGAAGCAAAACGTCCCCAATTTCATAAAACAGAAGAATATTGACAAGGGAACCCTGTAGAATCATACATCAACCATCTTGCAACTACCGCCTTCGCAAACAAGCAGATGGTTCTTCGCCGGCTCGGATGGCTGGAGGTCTTTGTACAGCTTATTCCGAGTCCGCAGCCAGAATGATTGGTTACCTACGAAATCTCCTACATGGGCCGGGCGGATGTCGATGAGGGAAACGGTGGTCGTCGAGGTTGATACCGCCTGGCCGGCTTCTGTCCGAAGTCTCTGTACGATTAGGTCTCGCACAGATGTTGGCTCGTCGGATATGCTATTGAGGCGATCTGATGACCCGGGTCCAGTCTGGGGCAGACGTGTCGTAGAGAGAACGCCCGTGAAGTTTCGCGAACCGGCTTCCAGTCCGACAATTGCATCGAGGAGTCCGACAAAGAGGAATGGATGCTGTAGGACTTCAACCGCGAAAGAATGACACGTCTGGCGACAGAGGAGTCGGTATTCATCGTCTTCGAGCAAATTTGCGAGACGCAACAAGTTGCGGGCAATGACTCCATTGATAGATGGGGTGGCCGACTCGGTTCCGGTCTTTAAACGAAGTAGAGGACCCGGCATGTCTGATGTCATGTTGGACGGCGTACTGTAGTAGCCTGCAGGAGTCGATCCCACATACGCCAGGAAGTTCTGATTTAGATATTCTGGTGGCATTGTTAGTGCCGGTAGGATCGCAATCCGGTAGGAAACTTACTCTGAAGCTGCTCTGCGAACTGCAGATAGCTGTCATCGAATGTTGACTCATACATATCCAACAAGCCACTGATCAGATAAGCGTAGTCATCAGCAAACCCAGGCGTATCGCCTCTGCTTCCATCGCGATAGATACGCCATAGTTTCCCGGTTGTTTTCTCATACAGGTTATTCTTAACAAAGCCAATCGCTCTTGCTGCTGCTTCCCTACACTGTACTGCCTTGGAGCTTTCAATTTGCTCGAACAAAGCACTGCATTTGGCGAGTGCCCCAATGGCAAGCCCATTCCAAGCAACAATAATCTTATCATCCAGATCAGGGCGAACTCGCGTTCGCTCGCGATACTCACACAATTTCTGCTTCGCCGATCGGATGATTCGTACCACTTCCTCCTCCCCTAGCCCGAATTCTCGAGCCAGTTTGCTCGGCGTCACCTTCACGGACAGCACATTCTGGTTCATGAATTCGTCATGTGGATCATTTGCGGGCGAAATGTTGCCGTCAGGATGGATACCCCAGTGACGAGCACAGACCCCAACATCCCGATGGCCAAGGACTTGTGTCATCTCCTTCAATGTCCAAACATAGAATGCTCCCTCACGTTTCTCCGTGTCGTTTGGTGATGGCAGACTATCCGCGTCTTCGGAAGAGTGAAACGCCCCAGTGGGTGACTGAATGGGAGAAGTCGTCAGGTAAGTCGCTAGATCATACACGGCACCTAGCAACTCGGGGTTATGTGTTATCTTAAAGGCATCTACATAGACATCCAAAAGCTGTGCCTGGTCGTAAAGCATCTTCTCAAAATGCGGTAGGCTCCAATCCGATGTGACGCTGTATCGTGCGAAACCATGCCCGATATGATCTCGGATACCACCACGTGCCATGCTAATAAGCGTATGCACGGCCATTGCAGTTGCTTTTTCACATTCTTCTTTTCCAACGATATCCGACACCGTATTGGGGTACTCCCCCAACCGGAGCAGAAAGCTTAGGTTGGCGGGAGTCGGGAACTTGGGGGCCCTTGAGAAACCTCCATGGACAGGATCATAGCGAGACACGAAATGTTGGTAGGCTTCTTCCAGAAGCTCGATGTCCAGCTCTTCGTCCGCCTCCCGGTCTCCTTGGTATGAATGCGTTCCTTCCTCGGCGAATTCTCTGAGTTGTTTTGTGATCTCTTTCGCATTCTCCAGACACCGCTGCTGTTGATTTTGCCAAACCTCTCGCAGCTTTTCCAGTATAACAATGAAGCTAATCGTCTCATTACCGACCAGCGTCGTGCAATTGGGGCCGGGCCAATAGGTGCCGCCAAAGACCGGTTCCAGATCTGGAGTAAGGAATACGTTCAACGGCCAACCACCAGAACCCGTGGTAGCTTGGACATAGTTCATGTACACATCGTCAATATCTGGTCGTTCCTCTCGATCCACCTTGATTGGGATAAAGGACTCATTTAATATGGAGGCCACCTCGGGCGACATGAACGATTCCTTTTCCATGACATGACACCAGTGGCACGCTGAGTAGCCGATACTGAGGAACACCAGACGGTTATACCGCCTGGCTAGATTGATCGCCTCCGCATCCCATAGTTGCCAGGCGACCGGGTTATTCATGTGGGCTCTCACATACGGTGATCTGCTGTCATGCAGTCGGTTGACGAGTCTGGGTCCTGCATCTGTCGCGCCATGATGCAGGTGCGCATGCATGACTGATGGAGCCGCCATTTTGCGATCCCCACGCGACAATAAACGGCTGCTGGTAAGACGTACACCACCTGCTGCAGCGTACAGACACCCCGGTCCCGCCGCGAACCTGAGGGGCAAGGTGGGCAAGGTGGGCAAGATGGGCGGTTGAGTTTCCAGATAATATATTACTCGATTAATCGCCCACGTGGGCTAGCCTAACGATCGTCGAGACTCGGTAAGGCACGGAGTACACACCGACAATCTAGGAAACAAAGGAAGTAAGTACGTGTCGTAGTAGTGGAAGGAGTGAGAGATGACCGTTCGATAGGTCGACCCGCAATCCGGGAGATCGTCGCCCGCCCTGCGTCATCCATGCAATCTAACGGGCACGTGATTGGGGTAGATTAGTCATCGACTTTGTGGATGTGTAGATGTGTAGATGTACAGAGTAGAGTCCACCAATTCAAGTCACTCATCGTAGCTTTCAGATATAACTGCGTATTAGATAGACACCTCCCTCGACCAAACCCGAACCAAAACATCCTCACCCTCCTTCACAGACATAATCCCCAACACCGGTTTCCCTTCCTCCGGCTCCGGAATCCGCTTCGTCACCAACTCAACATTGAATCGCTGTAACAACATCGCCACAAAGAGCAGGACGGACCGCTTCGCCACATACCGACCGGGACACATGGTTGTCCCGCCTCCAAAGGGTCGCCAGTTATCACTTCGAGTCAGATTCTTCGACTTCTGCAGGAACCGTTCATGACGGAACTCGTTGACGGGATACTGGAGACTGAAGGTCGATTCGTCGAAGTGAAGCGGGCGGTAAGGGATCATGAGTCTGTTACCTTTGCGTAGGATCTTGCCGCCGATGACGGTGTCGGATGTGACGAAGCGGACGGAGGCCGAGTAGGCGGATAGTCGAATGGTTTCGTTCCACATTGCGTCGAGGTGAGGACAGTGATCGTGAAGGTATTCTAGATCGATGGGTTTGTTCTGGAATGCGGGTAGGGTTTCTTTGCGGACGAGGTTGATGTATTCGGGTCCGTTGTTGAGGATGTAGGTTAGGAGCCAGAAGGCGGCTTTGCGGGTGTTGGTGTTGATTCTTTTTTTATATATATGTTAGCTGGTAGAAGTACAGAAGACGACGGAAATGAAGGAGATAATACCCCCAATAAATCGTTACGAGCATCGTTGCAATGTCGTCTTCGTTTATCCCTAATGCGCGCATCTCGTTCTCCATTGCCTTGGTGAACCATGCATCCCCATTTCTTTCACGCTGTGGGATCTGGATATACTTCTTCAGGGCACGTTGGATGGTATCCCGGGCTGATTTCATCTCCGTGGCCAGAAAGTCTGGGTACTGGTAGAGCACTTGCCAACTAAGCTCATCGAAGACGATAAAGGTAGCTGGAAGTGTCGGGTCAATTGCATCCATTGCTGGTCCGAAATACGCTCGTTGTCCGGCGCGGGTAAAGTAATCAGAACACCATTCCATCAGCGGCAAGACGATGCCATTGCTAGGCGATGTTGCGGTGACGGCGTATGGACATTCTTCCCGGAGACCATCCGAGGTCAGACGAGGATCAAACCAAGCCATGAACTGATGCTCTAGGAAGTCGAGATGGTCGCCCGGGTACAGCTGGTTCATGTGCATGTGTCGTGCCAGCGTTGCGAGCGGTTTTCCATGGGGGTTAGGAAATCCATCTTTGTCTTTCGGGAGTGGAGTGTACATGGCTTGTACGCAGAATTCGCTATTCCCACAGGCCCGCATCATGGCCTGGACGAACTCATTGAAGGATAATGTGGCGGTGTTTCGATATGCCTCGGCAACATCTTCAGGCTTGGTGATCACATAGATGACCGAGTTGGCGATGGTGAGTGCAAAGGGGTCAGTGTTGTTAAAGAAGACTCTGGTTAGATTGATTAGCTATTGGCATGGAATAAATACCACGGTGTTTCTTCTTACCTCGCCCGAGTCAAGAGAGCATTGGAATTACGGAAGAACGCACCGCCGTGGCCTTGATCATTCGATTTAGATGTTTGAACATCAACGTATAGTAGACAGACTTACCCAATACTAAAGACCTCCGTTAGCAAGTATAAACATTTAACTCAGATGAAGAAGCTCGCTCACAAGGAATCCAGTACGGTAGTTCCCTTGGATCATCAGGTTCCAAGAAGGGAACTATGGTAAACCTCCATATTCTCCAGAATATCAATGTGAGGACAGATGCAATGCCCACAGCCACCAGGGGGAGATGTTCTCTAGCTCCCAATGGTAGATTCTGGACCACCACTATGGCAAGGGAAGTAAGTGCATCTGACAGCATGGTGAGTATGGGTCAAGTGGTGTCAATCAGAGTTAATTGATGATATCCCGAGTTACAGAGATGAGGGCCTCGCTTGCTCAACTTATGTAGATCGGCAGTAGCCAGATAATGCTGGGCTCCTCACTCGTATCTCTGATGTAAGACACCGAGGTTCTAGTCCTTTGAAACCATAAATTTTGTTGACCATGAAGAAGATTAGTATGTGGGTCGGTTGTCGGCAACAGTGGACTCATGTACATTTATCACATTCGGCGGCCATTCTCCTAGTTCAGGTGGCGTAATCTGAAAGTATGGAAATATCAACTGTTGCCCAAGCGTTGGACGAATGTATCATGAACATCTGATGACTGTAGGAGTCTAATTGACTATTCTGGTCTTGTATATATAGAAGGATTCATTGTCGGACAGTGTCGTAGACCATTCGATTGCTTCGCACTGTGATATATTCGGGTGCTCTTTCTACAGCTTCTAGCTCTTCTAGTAAAGGCGTTGAAATCATTATAATTCCGACATCATGCAATTCATTGTGAGCTTCATACTGTTCTGCTTGAGACGTTTGATGGGTCTCTGGTATCTCATTCGGGGCCCAGAGATCATCGGCAGCGCATACATCTCAGTGAGCAAGATGTCCAAACCACATGAGACTCTCCTAATTCGTACTGTAGGCCAATGGAAAGCCATTCAGAGTTCCAACTCCGTCAAATGACCATGTTCTGATTACCTCCAATGATCATATCCGGGAACTCATTGATGCACCGCATCAAAACCTGTCGCTACATGCAGTCGCCAAGGAGGTAGGTCTGCACGAAGGCATGAGAAGAGTCTGCAAATTAACGAATACAAAAAGATCCTCCAGCCCAAGTATACGATGCACGGTTTTGAATGGCAAGATCAACGTGGAGTGGAGGGGACCGGTTTCGTGCGCGCTTTGCGGAGTCGGCTAACTGCTCACTTGCCTGCCATACTACCTGATCTTCAGAGGATAGTCAATAGCGCTATCGCAGACGAACTTTCAGTACCTTCGGCCGATGGTAGGATCAACAACCTTCATCGAATTGCGTTTATATCTCGCCACTCAGCTGACTGTATTCGAGGGTTCATCCATGTCCGACTATTTGCAATGATCAAGCGTACCGTCACAAACGTCAATTGTTTTACTTTCTTTGGAGAAGAACTGTGTATGTCATTATTGGCGCCATCTACACCATGTCTCCACACTCTCATTAACCCCTGCTGGACAGCTCAGAACGCCGAGTTCACCACAGCAGCGCTGGAATTCCCACAGACAGTGGTCTTAGCGGCGGAGGTCTTGCGCATCACTCCGAATTTCCTGCGAGGGTGAGCACATGGTTTTCAGTCCCAAAAATCAAATTCGACTGCTGACCGAACCAAGCTATGTGGCGAGTCTAGTGACTGGGGGCCACTCTGCAGCAAAGACCATCTTTCGCTACCTCGAGCCGATAGTTCAACAGCGATTGGCTCTGAGGGTCATCGATGGCGGATCGTCACAAACGCATGCCCCGGTGGGAGAAATACTCTTTCCCATAGGTTGTCGGTGCCAAGCTAACGGACTTGCAGGTCGATTGCATGCAATGGCTGATTGACACCTCACCTCGCAAAACCCCCTGGTCTACCCCAAGAATGGTTGGAGAAATTATGGCTGTCTGGTTTGGCTCGGTCCACCAGCTGGCAATGGTACAAAGCTTTCCCCAGTCTTGTGCGTGGCTAGATCGGACCTGCAGGGCTGACTTGCAGACAAAATTCATAGACCACAACCTACGCAATTGAAGATCTGTGTCTACATATGGAATATATTGAGCCACTTCGAAGCGAGATCCACCAGTACTCCGCCAACTCATGTGGTCGAAATGTCGAGAAAATGCCGCTCCTCGACAGTTTTATCAAAGAGTCAATCCGTTGCACCAACTCCGACGCCAGTAGGTGTCTATTAGGGACGGATTGTTAGTTTACTTGACTGACTGAAGCACAGTTACCGTGAGGCGAAAAGCTTTAACGCCATTTGTTTTTCGTGACGGACTCCAAGTTGACCGAGACGATTGGGTGTGTATTCCTCAACGAGGGATGATGTACGACCCGTCGAGGTACAGCGACCCTGCGGGGTTTGATGGATTTCGATTCGCTCGAGCGAACAAAATTCTCCGTGAAGGATACGTGCCTGTCGAGGTACCAGACCGGGTGCCATCGATATTAACCGATGTCAGCGCTGACTGGCCAATTTGGGGCCTGGGAAACACCGCCTGGTAAGAAGGCCACCCGCCAACCAGATGGGCAACTGAGGGCTAACACGAGCTGACCGATGCCAGTCCGGGTCGCTTTTACGCCTCCACCATTCTTAAATTGATCTTAGTGTGCATCCTGGACGAGTGGGATTGTCGGTTGCTGGCTCCAAACGCCCCACGGTCGAGGACGTGGCGCTCGAGTATTGTGCCCCGTGAAAGCACCGTGATATTGTTCCACAGGAGAAATAACTGCTGACACGGATGATCAGCATCCATGCAAAGCTTCGAGGAAGAGGAGGAGACGGTCGTAAGCACTAAAAAGTCACTATCAAGTAGATCATCTCCAATCGGAGGCCTCCAACGTCAACAACTTCCAAATCTATATATAGGCTACTACCAGATTGGTGTACTTGAATTGCTTCCCAGTCAAATGACTATACATTACGTTCCAGGCCAAAAACCTTGAATCCTCCGGGACATTGAGTTTGAAAGACGCCGGTGGGATCATACTTCTGAGCCGTTCTTTGCAAGAATGCCACACTCTCGGATCCGTAGCTCGCAATGGGGTCTTGCCAGGCAGCGCCATGATTGAGATCCACGTATGTGTTGTACACGCCAAACTCTTTAGCCGTCCTGATGATTTTATCAGAAAGCCGATTGGCTACCCGATTGACCATCGAATAGTCATCCGAGGAGTTGAATGAAGCTGATAGGAGTGTCAAAACGAGTCCTTGTGGGGGAACAGACAGGCCGAGCACGTCGCTGCCCTTGATCGCGCTGTGGAAAGTAATCGCGGGGACAATCGGTACCAGAGTGAGCGACCATTTGATGCCAGCAACCGCCGAAACTTCCGAAGTACTCGAATTCCAGATTGTAAAAAGCTCCTGGAGCATTGCAAGTTCATTCGTGAATGTCACGGCGAAAGTGATCTGCCTGCACAACAATGTAAGCCGGTTGTACTTGGTTCACGATAGAGTGGAGATTTATATACTGGAAGGAGTTCGGTGATGCTTTTCCCGCATTAACCGACAGAGTCTCGAGGCTTGATACTTGAGTTGTATTGGATATTTGAGGTTGCAGCAAGATAAATGCCCTGAAAGTAGCCGGGTTCGGATCGGGTTTGGCATAGGCATATTGATTCACGATCAAGGGACCTACTTCAGGAGTATACGCAAAATTGTGAAGCAACCCGGCATTTGTATCATAGCTCGGATTCGATGTGAATCGGTAGAAGGCCTCAAGCTGAGCGTCAATTGTGCTGATATTGTAATAAATATCTCCGCCCCAAATAGCACCAAGAGGAAAGGTTTGGAACACGAAGTTGGTCACGATGCCAAAGCTATTGCTTCCGCCCTTCAATGCCATCCACAGATCGCTGTACCTCGACCTAGTGGCATTGACAACGGTCCCATTAGCAAGAACTAATTCATAGGCCACAATATTGTTGCAGGCAAAGCCAGCTTTCGTGGCAAAATAACCGAACCCACCTGGAAAGACTTGTCAGATCCCAGACACGTTCTTCACATCGAGGGTAAAGGAACTGAACAGACCTCCCAGGGTAGTACCCCCAACACCGACTGGGCCGTCTCTGCCTCCAGGGACTGAGACCCCCAATGCATCAAGGCTGCTGTACACTTTTCCCCATGTTTGTCCCGGGCCAATTGAGACGAGGGAGTGATTTGAAAAGGGGTGAATCCAGTCTAAGCCACTCAGATCGATGGTCACCCCATCTTGGATGTTAGCACTGCCAGCCAGTGCAGCATGACCACCGCTGCGAACAGCAAATTTACAGGATTTAGGTCCAAGAACCCGCATGGCATTGGAGACATCCTGGACTGATTTGGCCGATACGACACAGGAAGGGGTGATCAATTGCTCCTGCTGCGACCAAAACGAAGCAATCGAGGCATTGTATGCAGCACTGGCCGGATATGACACCTTCGAGCCCAGGGTCTTTGAAAGATCCTCGCACTGTGACAAGTCAGCAATGGGCAATGCTTTGAAGTTATGCTGCAGTAACTCACGCAGCCTTCAGTCACTCCTGCAACGGTTGGTAGTATCAAGACAAGACACACCAAGATGGTCGCCGCCATTTCCATTTTCTCTGTTCTGTAGAGACGTACTGGACAGAAAGCAAATCGAGAATTTGAGAGATCAACGCCCTGGTTTATTTGCAGGTACTCAATACGAGACAAATTGCAGAAGAATGGGCTAATGTAGTGAGCCGCCGCATTCCAATTGCTGTAAGTAATTAGTATTACTAACTCGTAGACATGGAGGGGAAGGCTAATTGCTGACACTGGTCTATACGTCGTCGTCTTCTTCTTCTCTTCCTCCTCTTCCTCTTCTCCACCTTGTAATTCCTTCCTACTTGATAACCCAATACCAAGTTTCAGCCATGGATCAGCTACTCTCAGGACTCATATCAAGCAACACCACTGTTGGCGACTGTGTAAGCTGCTAGGCAATTACTAGTCAGTATTCACTAACCCAGTCCAAGTGCCTAGTAGCCCTAGCATGCGTACTTGGGAACAAATTATCATTCCCAGGCACCCAACCTTACCACGCCTCCCTCGAGTCCTACTTCTCACAACAAAATGCCAGACTCCAACCCCACGGCATCATCTCCCCAACCACAACAGAAGACGTCTCGACCGCCATCAAGGCCATAGCATCAACCCTCGAGAATTCCAAACCCTCCAACTGCAACTTCGCCATCCGCTCAGGCGGCCACGCGGCTTTCGTTGGGGCCGCCAACATCGCAAACGGAGTCACTCTAGACCTGCAGGGTCTAAACCAAATCTCAGTAAGCGACGACTACACCACGGCATCCATCGGCGTCGGCGCAACCTGGGGCGAAGTCTACTCCCAGCTCGATCCGCTCGGCCTATCAGTGGCAGGCGGTCGGGCAGCCCAAGTAGGCGTTGGTGGCTTGACGACAGGCGGGGGGATCTCGTATTTCTCGCCACGGTACGGCTGGGCGTGTGACACGGTGACTAATTTCGAAGTTGTTCTTGCAAACGGGACGATCGCCAATGCGAATGAGGAAGAGAATGCCGAGCTGATGGTTGCGCTTCGCGGCGGGTCCAATAACTTCGGGGTCGTGACCCGCGTCGATATGAGGACGTTTGAACAAGGTCCATTGTGGGGTGGCAGTGTTTATCATTCTGTGGAGACTATCGAGCAAAATTTGAAGGCGTTTGTGGAGTTGAATTCGGCGGAAGCGTACGATGAATTTGCGTCGTTAATTACCAGCTTTGGGTTCGCGAGTGGACGTGGTAAGGCTGTGGTGAATAGTATGGAGTATACGAAAGCTGAGGAGGATCCGGCTGTTTTTCGCCCGTTTATGGAGATTCCGAAGCTGTTAAGTACGATGCGTATTGCTAGTATGCATGAGATTTCAATGGAGCAGGGATCGTTTCAGCCGGATGGGAGGCGGTTCGTGTATCATCGATCCTTCATTTGCTGAAGGGTATCAGCTAACTTTATGAAGCCAGCTAGGCGTGGTGACGACGCATGGTTCTGCTCTTCCCATGCTGAATGCAACCTATCTCCACTGGGATGCCAGTCTTGCAGCTATTCAAGACATTCCCGGCATCATATGGTCCATTTCTCTCGAGCCATTGCCACCGGCTATCTACGCCCGCAGTCCCTCCAATAATGCGATGGGTCTTGATGATGCATCCGACTCATTGGTCGTGACCCTTCTCAGTGCAACTTGGGATGATGAGGTGGATGATGCGAAGGTCGAGAAAGCTGCTCGCGAGCTTTTCGACAACATCGAAAGTGATGCGCGCAAGTTAGATGTTTACGAGCCATTCGTATATCTTAACTACGCCGCACCGTGGCAGGATCCAATCACTAGCTATAAGAGCAAAAGTGTCGAGCGACTGAGGCGGGTGAGTCAGGACGTCGACCCGAAAGGTCTGTTTAGGTTGAATGTGCCTGGAGGATTCAAACTCTCGATGTAAAAGTTGAGTATATCATCGATTAGAACCCGAAGGAAACACAATGAAAGCGATGCTCGACCTATAATCCATCCATACCAGCAGACAGTATACTACCTTAAGCATTTCCAACTCCAAATAGAAAGATCACGAAAAGTTGAAACTCACCAAGAACCACCCCGGACACCACATACTCACGAATCTCACAGCCGCACTATTCAGACCCTCCTTACAACCCCCCTTACTTTCCCAAAATATTACCGACAAACGACAACAAACTCCGTGACCGAACAACCCTTTAGCTCCGCTTGACCCGTCGCTCACCACAAAATGGTATTCCTGATGGCGACGTAGCGGGAGAACCACCCCAGGTCACTGTATCGCACCTTTAACGATCAAAACAGAGACCCAGTTCAAGACCGAAGAGTTTCAGGCCGGGTAATTCAGGAGTATTGGGAGTAGGTTCCTTTTCCATCGATAATTAGTTTGCTCTTTAAAGAAGAAAGAAAGAAAAACACCTACCAATCCTCAGGGCATTAACCACCGCACCAACTGTACTACTAATAACTATGATCTTCGCAACTACCCACCAACAAATCCACAAACCCCTGAATCATGTATAACGCGTCCCAGACGTTCGCATTGTAGACCTGCTGCGCCATCTCCAGATCCGAATCCAACAGCGGCACCGTATGCCCCGACCCCGCATTATTATATCCCAATCCGGGATCGCCGACTACCTCGACGACGACACGGAGGTGGTGGGTGTCACGTTGAAACGTGAGGGGAGGGAGTCTGGGGTTTTGGATGCGCGGTTGTAGTGGCCGGTTTGGGTGAGTGTGCAATACCGTCGATTGAGCAGACGGTTATGAGGATTGTTTTTGGGGACAACTTAGTTTCTTGCTTTTTGTTGTTTGTGTCTGGGGTTTGTGGTTTGGAAGGTGAGGAGGTTCATTAAATCTGAGGTTGGGTGTTGTACTGTACAGTACAAAAACTACGTCAGCAAGTGCTACATTGGTAAGCAATCTTACTGGCATAATATCTAGTTATTGTGAGGAATTGCCCATATCTAATTATTTGGCATTTACACTGACCCCAGATCCATATATCTTCCGGTACATGTATGTACATACAGTATGTATATGTATGCTATATACCCAACCCTAACTGAATTAAGCATAATGGAGGAAAGAAACTACACCATCGAAAGAGACCGAACCTCCTGTTCGATATCAGTCTCCCGGGTGATTCCATCTTTCTGGTCGCTCCCCGGGTCTCCTCCTCCCTGGATCCGAGTTTCCATTCTCGGGTTCACCTCGGTCATTTCATGGCGTCGTCCATTGACCAGACGGTCTTCGGATGGTTTCCTGATGGCTTCTCCGTTGGGAACATGGGGCGCGGTGCCGGATTTTGAATCTTCGCTGTGTGAGCTAATCTTGGACAAGAAAAGCCTGACCAGGCTAGATTCGGAAAAGTTGTTTTTGATAAAAGTGGCGAAGAATGGCATCGAACTAACGATGATGGCGACGTTGTTTTCCATGATACTGGTAAGTTTTTATAATGGATTAGATTTGTGCAGGAATGGAGGGGGAACTTAACTTACACGCAGATGAAGAGAACGCTCTGAGTCCATATGATGTCAGTGGTAGTGAGAAGGCGGACACGAAAGACTAGAGCGATCACGCTGGCTACGATACCCCTTTTTTATGCCAATCTTAGCATCCCAAGAGTCCATTATCCGGGGGGAGGAAGACTCACATCATAGCGGTCGAGAAGATAGCCACAACCTGCAACCGCTTTCTTCGCGGGAGGTGAAGCCGGGAGAGCATGGGGAGGGGCAGGATGAATATGTAGATGTCGAGAGCGACGGACAGACTCCCCTGCACAAGGCCCCAGTATATGAGATGGTGCGGTGAGCCGTTCGTTAATAGACTCTCCCATGTCTCGCCCACGTGTGGTGCGGCGAAGTATGATTCTAACGGGACTCCCACCCAGTAGAGGATGAAGGTGAAAAACAGTCCAAAGTAAATGGCAAATCGGATCGGTTTAAGGACGGTGAAAATTTGGAGATACATCAGAAAAATGGATGACTTGGCGAAGAAAATGACCGGCCCAAGGATAACCCCTTGGGCGTAAAGGATCTATAAGTGTGCAGACAACGGTGTTAGCGACTTCGAAAGAAGATGAGCAAGCTTCATCATACTTTCATGTACCACGCATTAAACCAGCAAACCGGTATATCCCACTGGTGACGAGAATATTCGACCACTGCGTTCAACGGCACAGGTTGGTTAGTCTTGAGGCCGATTCGGTGCTCCGATGGGTCCTTACTGGTCAGAATAAGACCCGTATAGGTCGCAGAGAGCGCCAGCGAAATGAGAACAAACCCTAATGGGATGTCAACTTCTTGCATCTATATTTGCAACCGATGCTAGTCCCTAGGATGTGATCACATACAATCAGCCCATCTCAGCTTCCGAATGTTGGTGTAGAGCCTGGCCGCCGTGAAAAGAGTTGCCAATGCAATCGTGATCGCAGAGACCGCTATAGTCGCCGCAGCCAATGTTGGCGGGTCCACAAAGTTTGGCGTCTGCCCCGGAGGTGGAATAGCAGCCGGAATACTGCAGAGGTCGGTTCCTGGAGGGAGACTCGAAGACATCGTTCAGATAATATCACATCGCAATCAAGCAGAGTCTCGCGGTATCAACATATAGGATAGACACACAGGGTTCAAGGTTTTATACAAGACTGCGACAAATTTGCCATCTCACCACCTGAACGATAAAGAACAAATTGAATGAATGATTAGTTGTGTCTTCGACCGTCTTCGTTATGCTCCTACAAGGCAGGCCCCGCCTTATCCGATTCTACTTAGGGTACGGAGTAGAGTGGTAACGTCTGGTAGCTTTCCATTTCGATCATTTTACCCGTGGGGAAATATTAACTTTGCAGAAACAAAGAAATTCAAAATATCATGACAGTGTTTCCGTGGAGCTTGAGCCAATGGTGTAGTTCCCAAGATGAAGTCCCACGGTTGACTGCTGCGTTTTCCACAGATCATCCCAACGCCAGTCAGTATCTTAAAATCTAGAACCATCCTTCTCAAGAACGTTCATAGATCGCTAAGAAATACTAAGACGAGATACACGCATATCCTCATGCGGTATATCGCTATTCAAAGGAATCTTAAATAGGATATTCCAATCTCCGTATGCCACTGACCTAATAGATGAACCCTGCTGTCAAACAAAGGTTGATATAGCCCTCGGCTTGTACTTCCAGCAATTCTAGTCATAATTAGAACCAACATATTAAATCAGAGGCTAAACTGTTTGACCAGCGGTTAAGGGTGGTGGAAATAAGGAAACCCCTACCACAGCCCCAGTGGCGAAGATTAATCATCTGAATTGAGACGCCGTTGCCAAATTCTATACTCGGTCAAGGTATCTCTATGTTACAATTATATGCGTTGTGAACAAGGGTTTTCGATCGAAATTCCCACGTCTCTCCAATCTACTACTAGAATGTTTCCTCCCGCCTGCTATTCAGCGTTGATCAACATTGCAACGAAAGAATAGTACAGATTGTCTAGCTGATGGTATAAATAAGCTGAATAGTCGGTTTCAGTGTCGACTTCATTGTTCCTCGTATTCTGGATATAATCGTATAAAAGCCCCGGTTCACATACACAACCTTTTTACTGTCCCTTCCATCCTAACTTATCGGTAAAGTTTAGGCCATATTATAGCACAGGTAGACCTGATAGATGCAGAGACTCAGAATTACAGCCATGGCCCTGAGATTATTTGCTCATATGGATGGTCACTCACCGTTGTCGTTACGTGGCAAGTCAATATTTCCAGGTTTTCCCTTCCGATGGTTAGAATACAACTTTCTCCATAGATACGCCTGCTTCTAGAAGCATTGTATTCGCCGATGAAACCCTGGATGGAGAGTCGATCACTAGTGACAAGGTTTGAGGCCTCGGGCCCAGTCACAACTATTTCTCCAGCGATATCGGGCCCTAGTATGGCGGTGTACTCGTTGATGAAAGCGTTGTAGTCACACATCTTCCAGGAAACCGGGTTGATGAGTGTGGCGATGATTCTGATAGCGATTTCGTCCGGTACAAGTGGTTGCAATGTTCGGCTTGAGACGACACCCTGGGTTCGTGACTCGTGGGAGAACAGTCGACTCTAGTAAGACGCGTCGGCCGACCGAGATCTACAGGCAATATAGTACCCTAGAAAAATTGGATCATTGACCGTCTATCATCGTAGTGCTGCCAGTCAGGTATCGGGTCCGGTGGCTCGAGTGACTCGGAAATAGATATATCGGTGGTCATTCACCAATCCAGTTCAGTCCATGTTACATCTGCCATTGGTTTCTGGTCAAAATCCCTGCGCAGGGTACAACTACACTCCTTCTGCAGATAGACCCTTCATAGTTCGGGTATCTTGTTTCCTGATCCTATCATACTAGTAGCTCATCGTGCCACACTTGTTCCCGCAGTTCTACTTGTAGTATGATAATACCTTCCTGGAATGTGCTGGCTAGGGGCCAGCACCGGTATGTGATGTCCGATGAACATTTTGAATGGTTATGTTGGGTAATACCAATAACACAGTCGAAACTTTTATGTGTGGGACCGTTTAGTTGGAGATATATGAGTGCCGTGGAATCTAGATATGAAGAAATATAACCAGAAGTACTCTTGGGGCTTGTTAACTATCCATAGGCATAGATCATTGCAGTTTCTGTAACAAGCTGGCACGGATCTGTCATTTAGTGAAGAGCAGAAGGGGGAAGGAAGGGTAACATCGTATTTGTCAGCTGCATATTGAGGAGAACAAAGTGTGAAAAGATTTGGCGATCTTTTTTGTGAAAAAGAGAAATTTTTCAAATGACGTTTCTTAATAATAAATTGCCTTCTTTGAAGTCTTGTCCGTCTTGAAGAGTGTGTACGGAGTAGACCATACCGTAAACAATGAGGGCGGCGGTGGCCTGAGCAGTCAGCAATAGGACAGACACCAGAAAGTGTCCGAGAAAAACGAAAAAGATGTTGCCCCCACGCGGGATTGAACCGCGGACCTCGTCATGTTTCGTTAATACGAGTGACGCGCTTCTACCACTGAGCTACAAGGGCTTGTTGATGAGTATTTCCTCTTCAAAGCTATCTGATTGAAGTGATCTGATAGCATCTTAAAAAGAATTTCTATACACAATTCAAAGTGCGTATGAGCCCTATTCCCCCATATAGTTTATTCTCGGGTCACAATATACTTTTCTGAATCTAACTTGAATGATTTCACTGGTATGGGTGATTTTATGCTTTTTATATAATAGTAGTCAGATACCATGTGCAATATTTCAAGACTAAACCACTGTAATTATAGAAGAAAATGTAAAGTTCCAGCCTACTAATATATAGTACTACTCCGTACCTTATCATTCGCATTGCAGAATATGGCGAGTCTCTCATGGTTGTTGAACTTGAATTCAAAAGCCTCGGGAAAGTCATCCTTCGTACTTCATAGTTATTAGTGGTTAATGTCAATTGAATAGTGACAGTAAATAGTCAACAGTAAACACCATCTCCTCAATCTAAAAAATACTAGAACCCTACCCCTGGGGTCGACTCCCCATTGACGACTCTCTTCTTCGAACCTTTCTCCTCGTCATGAACAGGCTGCTTGATCTTAGTATCCCTGAGGCTCTCAAATACCAATCCCAGAGATACCTGGGTAAGCAGGAAGGGTCTTATTACCGAGCTATTGAAAAGGAGCACGCAATAAACACCGCCGCTGCGCTGCAGATGAAGAGGCTCGAGAGCACGTGGAAGTATGTCAAGCCTTCTCCTAATAGTATCACTGTGAATATCGCGGATGTGTTGCAGTTCTGGACAGTAGCGTCGTGTTATTGCACCATCCCCCGACCAGGCGTGTGGGCTTTAAGAAGGATGAGGCCGAGGAGGCCGAGGGTGAAAATAAATGGATACGCGATCGGAGGCGAATGACGAGAATATTGAGCTTGGGGGTGTGAAAACTACGATCTTCTATTAATAACTGGACTACCCTATGGTTCAATTGCCATTAGAAGGTAAGATTGAAGTTTCTTTATTCCATTCCTACCCCCCTGAGGTATTATCATCAAAGCCCGAGGGAAGGTTCATAACTGCGAAAGATAAATATAGGATTCCAGAAGCTCGCCACAAAATCCCGGATCAACTTTCCTCCAGAAGCTCAGCTAGTTCACGTTCTTCCTCCTCTGTAAGCATTGATTCCGCGTTTGGTTGTTGTTCATCATTAGCCGATGTGCCCTTGGCCCTTTCTATTGCAATTTGAAGATCTTCGAGCTTCAAGGACCACCGGCGGATAGTAGCATCGATGCTGACGCTGACCACCGTTGAACCCAAGAGCACGAGCCCAGTGACCTCTTCGTAATGGCCAGAGAAAGTATGGTGAAGTTGTCCGGTCTGTCCTCGGTATTATTAAAAACAAAGCACACTTGGTCTGATAGAGGGCACCCACCGATCGATTCCATACTCGAACCTCTTCATCTCTGCAAGCTGTAACGACCCAGCCACCCTGCTCATCAACAACTACATCTCGGACGAAATCCGGGTGAGTCAACGTCAGATTGGGCTTCCAACCATCCTCTCTCACGAGGCACTTGGCGGTTTTATCTGCAGAAGCAGTCCATAGATCGGCATCACGATCAAAGAAGAGCCTGTACACGTTCGTATCATGAACTAGGATGGCATCCGTGCCGGTAAGGTCTTTACTACCGCCGGCGATGTCGAAGCGACGAATTTCCCGATCGCTGCCAGAGCTGAACACGACAAGCTCCTGACTGTCAGACTCTAGAGAGACTGGATCTACAGCAAGTCCTTGGATGCCCTTGGCATGCCCTTTCATAACAGAAAGCCGCTCACCACTGGCAATGTCAAATACCAATAGTTGTGCATCGGCCCCACCAGAGATGAGGACATCCCTGCCCTGAAGCCGGGTAGTAACCACCGCTCGTACAAAGTCGGTATGACCTTCATATTTCTGTTTCACCTCCTTCGATGCCACATCCCAACACCAGATGTATTTGTCCCAGCAACCGGCGAATAGTAACCGACAGTCGGGGCTGAAGCAGATACTCGTGACAGGGGCCGTTGGTCCTTTATAAAGAGCAGCAGTTTCACCTGTCTGAAAAGTGAAACGAGGATGACGATTGGCTTAGTTACGTGTCCTAGTGAGGCATCCAGTAAGAAGGACCCCATGCACCTACTTCAAGTATAATATTTCTGACCGTGCCACCACTCTGGGCAACGAATACAGCTCCAGGATTTCGAGGGTCTGCCTCGATTGCCAAGATCTTACTTTGTAGCTTGATGGGGTCTCCATTTGTATTTTTAGATTTAGCATCCTTTCGCTTCTGCTCGTCAAGCGCAGCCCTGGAGATACGGGGAGAGGAAGATCAGTGACTAGGAAGACGGAGTGAAGAAGAGGCAGATCGAGAAGTCCTATGGATGGATAGTATGAGTGACGAACGTAGTTTGAAAGAAATCGTCCCGATGCGAAGAACGAGACATATTGATTTGATTGCAATCAGGTAGAGGGGAAGGTGATATTTATTGATTCAAGTTTTGGAAGTACAGAGTGGACTCGTTCATGGTTTCTTAAGTTCATGGATTCTTGTTCCGGGAAAGGAAACGAAAGAACTGCACTTTGAGCTCGAATCGTCTGCCGTATCCCGAAAGGCTTTTCCCACCAACTCGCCTACTCTTCTTTTTCTTCTTCCTTTTTCTTTCACTTTCTTTCCTTCTCCCCTCTCTTCGAACTCCTTTCCTTTTAAACCACAGTCTTCTCCCCAATCTCCTTCTCTCTCATCGTTTCTTTTCTTTTCTTTTTTTCTTTTCTTTCTTCTGTTTCTTTTTTTCTGGCGCGATTGACGCGCATCTTTCCCTTCAACATGGATATGAACCATCTTATAGGGTCAGTCTTCAATGCCTACTGGTCTGAACCTGGGTTTGTGCGGCTAGGCTGGAGTTAACACCTGGCAGTCAGCGGTTCAATTTGATCTCGAAGAGTGACATTCGGTATGTCCCTTTACTTCCTTGCTTCTCCGAGCTCGGGGATGAGACATCTCATGATAGCTTTGCATCGTACTGACCCCCCTCCGCAGCTATGTGGGTACTTTACATGAGATCAACCCTGAAGCCTCAACAATAGCCCTCGAAAATGTTGTTTCCTTCGGTACCGAAGGCCGACGAGGTAACCCAGCAGAGGAGATCCCTCCTTCTGCCAGCATTTATGAATACATTGTCTTTCGTGGCAGTGATGTAAAGGACATCAGTGTAGCCGAGGACAAGAAGGATGATGCAACCCCAGAACCTCCACAGGTGCCTGATGATCCGGCTATTCTAGGGGTAAGTTCGAGCACAAGATCTCAAGTATTCCCCTTAATCGTAGCCGGTGTCTCGAGTCCACCGACTTCCCCAGTCGGTAAAAATGATCAAATGATGAAATATTTCGGATGTAAACACAGACCTGTTCCGAATTGCGCAAAACCGTGTGGATATTTTCCGTTGCCTTCCTTCTGATAAGATCATGGACTTCACACCTTGTTTACAGCTTTGTCTTGAGGATTACAAGGGGCTTGAGCTAACCTTGTAAAAATAGAGCATGTCTCGTCCAGGACCCGCACCTCAAGCACCTCCCCACTCTCAACCGCCACAACAAGCCCAGGTCCCTCGTCCGGCTCCTCCTGGGTATTCCCAACCACAATTCCAAGGAGGCTTCTACCCGCCCTATGGACAACGTTTTGGAGGACCCGGTTTCCCACCTGGGCCCGGCTTCCCTAATATGCCCTATGGAGCTCCACCAGGGTGGTTTCCTCCCCCCGGTCAAGGGTTCCCCCAGCCAGGGCAATTCCCTCCGCAGGTGCCAATTGGACCTCACGGCCAGCATCAGACCCCCCCTCAGTCGCGGCCAATACCCGGCGCGGGTCCTCTGAACATGCCCAAGAATACATCTGAGCTTCCGGCATCCGACAAGGCATCCAGTAAGCCGGGCAGCCGTAATGGCACTCCTCCGTCGGGTGCTGCTGCTCAAAATGCCCCCACCCCACCAGTTGAATCCAAGCCACCAGTTTCGGAGGCCCTCCAGGCGGCTACTGGCCCTGCCCAGGTTGTCACTACCAGTACGGGCAAGGCACCACCGACTGGACCCAGGAGTGGGCGAGTACAGCCTGCTATTCCTATCGCCGCCCCCTCGAAGCCTCCCGTCCCGCAGGTTCCTGTCCCCGCAGGTGTCCCGCAAGGTCCGGCCCAGGCAGCAATTACTGAAGCTACTCGCGCGGCTACTGCTGCTGTGGCAGCTGCGATGGCCAAGTTACCACAGCCCGGCGTACAGAAAAAGCCCAGCGATGCCTCCGTCGAGGGTGTGACGAAACAGATGGCTGAAATGAAGCCTTATGACCACCGCGTCCCCCGCGGCGGTCATCACCCTCGTGGCAGCCGTGGCAACCACCGTGGTCACTACCAAGGCAAGAAGATCGAAGTTCCAGATACGGACTACGACTTCGAGACTGCCAACGCCAAGTTCAACAAGCAAGACTTGGTGAAGGAGGCTATCGCCACCGGCTCTCCTGTCCATGAGATTGAGCCTCACATCCCCAACGGTGAACCGGAAACCCCGGATAGCTATACTGCCTACAACAAGTCCAATTCATTCTTTGACAACATTTCCAGCGAGGCTCGGGACCGCGAAGAAGGCACCACCGCCCGAGCTGGTGGCCGGGAGTGGCGTGGCGAAGAGGAAAAGAGAAACATTGAGACCTTCGGCCAAGGTAGCGTGGACGGCTACCGTGGCAGTTACCGGGGCCGTGGCAGAGGCAGAGGTTACGGCCGAGGTCGCGGCGGCGGCTATAGTCGGGGTTACAATGGCCGTGGCCGTGGCGGTATGCGTGGCGGTCCGCATGGCGGTCGCAATGTGTCGCAGTCCACTGGCGTTCCCGCCCCGAATTAATCTTCCTTTTTGGTATTTTCGGGCAGTCCTCGATCTTCGAGTTTATTTCATAATGCGCTTAGCGTTGAACTTTTTCTTTTTTCTTTCTAATTTTTGCCTCTTTTTGTGGAAGCGACGTGTCCTTCCAAGGCTTTCTGATATTTTCCGGCGTCTGACGGTACCTTCTCACGAATACTTGGCATACATTGTCAAGATATCATGTTTGGGATGTTTTATGGGTTACGGTGGGATTGGTAAATTACCTGCTGGGATGGCTTTTCGTGACACGGAATTATGGCGTTTTACGGGTTGGTCACGGCCCCCATTGCATTGATCATATATCTTGATGATAATTATGTTTTGTCTTCCCTGATGCATTCATGCATAGGCATGGCAGCATAGGTTGGTTTGTTCTCCACTTACTATGTCTGCATATCTGATACCACAGAGGTTTCGGGTCCCTGTCGATCACTCGGCGCCTGGTGGAGAATGCTATTTGAAGCGTCTCTGGAGACGCTGGCCACAACGTCGAGTGCGACTTGCTGACGGCGATCCCTCCTGTACCATTATCTTATCCAAGAGATCTCAAGGATCCAGTACGAATGAAAAGAGAAAAACCGAGACCGTTTGGTCTATTATAGCTTTGCTCAGTTTGTGCCCAGTTCGTAGTCTGTAGTATTCCTCCCGGCAGTCACTGATTTCCCGCCGGCACCTTCAGCCCTCATTCCGAGTATGACTGAATGACTGGGAACATATGATATCTCATCTCTGGCCATTGACAAGGTTGATCTGCATCTGTATCACTCCAGTCGTCTGATAGCCGTCCAGGAATACCTGTGTGAAGCGCCTCCCAATAGTGGACACTGGACACAGGTGAAACCCACAACCATGGCCCATTCCCATCCACCCCGCTCATCCATGAAGCTATTCACTGACCCTCGAACCCACTTGCGACCAACCTCACAAAGATGGCCCGCACATCCCACACACTCAGCAAAGTAGCTAACCACCTGTCGTCGGCTTCAACCACTCGTTCTCCATGTCCCAATACAGAATAAACCCCACATTTCCAAACCAACATTGCTATGTTATGTTGCGATTATGCAGGTTTGCATGGGATAGGGATAAGAGATGCAGATTTGGTCGCGACTACGCTCTACCTACTCTGTTTACACGTTCCGTAACTTGTAGAATGGTCATGACTTCGTTAGATTCGTTAGGTATTAACATAGGAAAAAGAAATCACCTCAACTCTACCCAGAATGGGTCTGGACGATACGTCGTAAATAGAGTGAGTGCTTCCGCCATTATCTCTTCCTCCTCTTTCTCTTCGATATATCCAATGCTCGGTGTGTCCTGTTATCCAGGTGAGACAGCTGGTCCTATCCCAGGGTCAATCAAAAGAATTCTTCGCGCCACTTGAAGCCTTCTGGAGCGGTGGCATCCTTTTGTATGTTTCCTGACGGGGCTTGGGTCTTGGATTTGCGATTTCGCACAGCTTGCCTCTCCATCTCCTTCGCTAGTCGTCTATCCGTCTTTGCGGCTGTGATGGCTAGGTCTTTGGGTAAAGGGGGCACTGGCGGGATGTAGTTGTAGGTGTACCTTTGATCCTTTCTCTTGGCCGGTGGGGAACGAGGGCTTGGAGCTGTCTGGTTTGGATTCGAACTCGAACCTGACTCTTGCTGTTCCTGTCGGTGTTGAGTTGCATATTGATTCTCCTTATCAGGATCATCGGCATCCATAGCCTGTGCACTTGCGGACCGCAAATCGGCGCGGCCCTTTCTCATGCGCAGAGATCGGGCGGGGCCTCTGTTCCGGGAGTTGGATGCTCTTCTCCTGGCTGACGGTGATCGTTTACTGGCCGAGCGGAGAGGCTGTGAGGACCTTCTCCGTCGGCCTCGCTCTTCGCTGGGTGAGCGCCTGGTGTGGGTTTCGTCCGGGTGTCGGGATTGTTTCCGTTCCACGGAGCCGGGACTGTCGTCTCGGACCATCTTGGGCAGTTTGGCTTTGCGAGACGAGTTGGATTGGTTGCCTTCCCCGGTGGGGTTTGTTGTGCCTTCACGGGATTTCGGGGTGTTTGCCGCGCTGGCCGATTCTGGATCGGGGGATTTGCGCTTGAGCGACGGGCTGTCGACGGTCAAGGACTGTGCGGCTGGTTGTCTGGGGGATTTGGCTGGGGTTTTGACGGTGGACTCTGGCTCCTCGGCGGTGGTGATCATTTTTTCCGGTTCCTCTGTCTGCATCGCACGTTCGACGCGCTCCACAATCGAGCGCTGGGGAGCTGGGCCGGATGTAGGCGAAACCGGGGATCCCGTGTCATTGTCATATAAAAGTCTCTCCGAAGGAAGTGTAGGGAGTGTACCGGGGATGAATTTCCTCTGATGAGTTGGATCCTGACACTGCGATCTCTCCAGAACCTGTGGTGCTTCGTCGCCCATGAACTCCTGCAGCTCTCGCCGTGCTTTTTCAAGCTTCTCTTCCAGCGTACTCACACGCCTCAGCAGCTTCTCCCTCTTTGAACGTTGCTTCCGCAATTCGCCTGGTCGGTCAGTGTCCTCCGATCGGCGACTGACGTGTGGAATCAAGCTCGAAGCAATCCCCAGGGACGACCTTGCACGTCGGACCTCCTGGAACGAGCTCCGCAGCGAGCCACTCGATTCATGACCATCACCTGAATTCTGTCTCGAGTGACGTCCTGTCGTCGGCTTATAATTCATCGTCTCATGAATAGACTTCCACGTCTGGTCTGTGAGGTTGTTACTGGATTGCGACCCAGCAGCGGCCATATACTTCCCCTTGACAGCGCCACGGTATCCAGCCTTCTTCAACTCAGCGTAGGCCTTCTCGACGCGCGCGATATCATCATCGACGGGCTGCTTGCTCGCCTCAGCAGAGGGACCCTTCCACATCTCAGAGACATTTCCCCACCCGCCGAACGGATTAAACGCCGACGCAATGGCCTTTCCGAAGCGGAAAATGCCCGAATGGCGATGCGTTGGGCCCACATGCCCACTGGTGTCATTTCCCGACTTGCCATCCCGCAGAAAGATACTGGGCGGCTTCTCACTTACGCTATCATTCATCATGCCCTCGATGAAGCGCGAGCGTCGGCCGCGCCCGTTGGGACCCGCCAGCCGCCCGTGCCGGCCCGAAGCGGTACGTGGCGAACCGTGGGTGCTTGAATTGTTCCTACTATGAAAGGGCCAGCGCGAGGTCATCGACCCAGTCTCCTTCCGCGGCGGTAGCGACTCATCTACAGGCCAGTCGCTGGAGCGACGGCGTTTCATGGAATGAGTGGATCGAGGCGAACTGGTGGGGAGTCCGGCGGCAGCGTACTCTTCGTCTGCATCGTCGAAGCGACCAGAGACGTCGGAGGGATAGTCCTCTGAATAGTCATCGGTGTCGTAGTGGATATTGGCGGTGCGTGAGTGCTTGCGTGACCCGTGCACGGTGCCATAGCGACGACCGCAGGCGGATTCGAGGGTCTGGTGCAACTGGCGGTCTGCTTGGATGTGGTCCGGGTCTACCTCGTCTGCCTGAGAGGACATCTGTGCTCGGTGATAATTGAAATCGTCCGCAAGGGTTGTTGACCTAGTCAGTTTGGGTGACGGGATGCAGAGCGCAAGGGAGAACCGGTTCAGATTGTCGAGGACCAACGAACCTCGGCAGTCATCCCTACACTCGCAGCTTTTCTTTTCTTTTTTTTTCGTTTTCAGCTTGTCCCCACTTGTTTCACCGACCAGGACGCCGGTTACAATTAGATTGAATCTCCCAAGCAAGAGAGACAACCACAATTGACAGTCCGGAAAAGGAGAGAAGAAGAGGGAAAAAGAACAGAGGAGACGATGTGGTTTGTTTGCTGTTTTTGTTTGGGGATTCAATGCAATTGTTTACACTGTTTACATTGTTGTTTGGTTGTTTGGTTGTTTGTTTGGTTGTTTGGTTGTTTGGTTGTTTTGTTGTTTTGTTATTTGGACAAACTAAAATATGCGCCAAGAGAGGGTCAGTTAGTCATCTGACTGGACTGGTTTCTCCGGGGAATGAATTTTATCCTGCTTGTTTATCTGGGGAATCGCAGTCCAAACAATCAACGCCAGCAGGTGGAGAGCAACCCTGCATTAGGTTTCCATGGATTACTCCCCAAGTATGAACTAGAAAAGCTAAGCGATAGGATCAAGGAAATCGCGATCAGAAATCAACTAAGAATGACCGGTGACGGATGACATTACGGTCTACGGAGTACAAGGTGGAAAAGGGATCGAATCAATCATTTGTGTGAGATGGAAAAGATCAATCGATCATATCAGGCATCCTCCACATGCCAGTGGATGCATGGGACACAGGGGAAAAAAAAAGAAAAGAGGTCAAACGAGTGGAAGCCAGTATCGCACACTATACTCTAGGCCCTTCTTTCATCATCGCCGCAAAACCACGGAAGTTGCGCAACCAAATGGTCCAGCTTGTGGAAAATGACACGTTCGTATTGCTCACACACTTCTATTCGTATAAAAGGGGGCCTTTCGTAACGGAGAATATCAGGCTCGGTGAGAAGCCTGCAGAAGGGATGGAATGAGCAGCAAGGAAGAGAAAGCCATCGTATATAAACCAAAGACAAACAACAATCCGGGGAATATCTCAAAAATCACGTGCGGAGCATCATATACAACAATGCTAAAAAAGAAGCAAAAAAAGAAAAGAAAAGTAAAGGGTGGTATAAACGTGAAGAGTATGGTTCGTTAAAAGTATCCCTCAAGCCCACCACACCAGAGTACATTAGAAGAAGAAGAAAAGATTACTTGAAAAAAAAAGAAAAAGAAAAAAAAAAAATCGGCGACCGTTCGCCAATACGCCGACCGATATAAGAAAGGACAAAAAGAAAGTGAGCTGGGGTTGCTTTACTGGAGCGCAGGAGAGATCTTTGTTGCCATTCTCCCGTTAGCTCGTTTATATGCCATCTCATCCCGCGTATCATTGTAGAAATTCCGTCCAGCATCTGACAATCTCCTAGGATAGCCGTCCGGATCAGGGCGCATGCCATTGTACAGCGGACGATCATCGTGGCCGAACGACTCTTCGTATGACCGCTTGGACAAGCTGGCGCTCGTATCCCAGAAGAACTTCTTGCCAGCGCCCAGATCGTGACCGGGGCTCGTGAGGCTGCTGGATGGCTGAGAGAGATTGTTGGCATATTCTCCCGAAAGAGCCTTGAGAGGTGGAAGCGAAGGCACCAGGTTTGACGACGGTGTCTGACATCGAGGTGGGGCCGGCTGAGGTATTGATTGATACACATTCGGATCCGACGAACGCGGCTCGCCAGGCTGTATATTTAGGATCTTCAGCGGTTCCAAGCGGAGAGGAGGCAGGCCGGCCTTGGGATAGCTGGAACGCTCCGTCGGAACCCGTGAAGAAGGATAGGGGTAACTCGTCGATTCGTAGTCGGCACTCGTCGACGGATTCCGAGCATTGGAATACGATGGATGGGGAGAGTAGATATTCGTCGGCGTGGACGCAGACTGTGGAGTTGGAGGCAGCTGGGGAGTCGGGTATTGAGATTGAGTCGAGCCGAAGGAGAGATGAGACTGGTATCCCGAACCGTGCGATGGTGGTGCGGGAGGTGCAGGAGTGGAAGAGGGGGCTGGCGCAGGCGCGGGTGGCATTGGTCGCTGGTAAGGCTGTGCCCCCTGGTATCCGTACTCGGTCGCCGCAGACGACCGACGCTGAGCATCGGCACCGTAGGGAAACGAAGGATCCACTGTACTGATGCTGGTCGACCGAGGACGTTCAAGTGGGGTGACTCCGTACCCGTCTGGCGTCGAAAACCGATCGGAAGGTCGGTAGGATCTCTCCTCATCGTGCTCGTAGCCATCGTTGCGCTTTTCATTCCGACGTCTCATGCGGACATCGCGACGGATACGCACACGACAACCCTGCTCCGCAATGATCCGACTCAGGGAGGTGCTCGTGGTCAAACCAGGGAACTTCTTGGCGCTAAACACGCTAAACATCTGGGAAACGACCTCGAGACGGAAATCCAGGAACGATTTCGGTGCCATTGGCTTCGATAGGTTTCCGGGAAGAGATGGCTGGATCGGAGCATTCTCGTTCGCATCCTTGCTGTCCTTGGTTTCTTCGTATAGATGGAAGTTCAATCGATACGTGCCCTCATGTCGAACCGAAAGATCTGGAAAGATAAAGTAACCGGCCTGAGATGGGCGGTCCAAATAAGCCACTCCGGCTACGGGCACACCGGTCAATACCGGACATGTCGGGTTCGGGGCAACTCTTCCATGGGACATGTGACGAGCTGCTTCCAAGGTCGCGAATAGGAAGAAATTAGCGTTATAAGCGAAGGTAATATCCGTTTTGTGGAGGTCATCGTTGGGATCCGATTCGTATACTCGAAGCTCAACGACTGGTGGAGGATCGACGGGGCGACGGTCCGCGGATGCTAAATGGAGCCAGAGCAATCAGCTTGATCTATGATCCGGTTTCCTAGCAATTGTGGGATGCATACACTTAGCACCTGCACCGCAGGCTCTCGCACGCTCAGGCTGTTGCATGACATTGAGTTTGTATGTGAGCTTCTTGCCCTCGCGGGTGATTCGGCTGACGGAGGATTCCGTCTCGTTTGGGGGAGGTGGCGGAGGAGCTCGAGTCGCCATCTTGCACACTGTTGTGACGGTTCGATGCGAATAACTGTTCAAGTTAGCACAACCCGATTCGGCTGCTACCAGGATTGACCCCCATTCCAAGGTTGAACCCAAAATAACGATCACTCAGCCACGCCAGGACTTAGACGATAATCGAAATTCTTACCAAACAACACCAGCGCTATGGAGGAATACTTGCGTCAAGCAAGTGAATGATCTCTTTTTCCTTGGAAATTTGGTTCCCTTCCTTCGCTAGTTACTTGGGGCGTGACTACACGAATGCAAGCCGTGAAACCGACCAGTCGGCCAAGACGATCAAAGGCTGGGCGAAGATGTTCTCGAAGTATCGTGCCAGATGGGAAACTAAAGGAATCACACAAAACAGGTCCTAAAGGGAAGGGAGAAGTAGTATAATGGAAATTAAAAAAAAAATGAAATAAAATAAAATAAAATAAATAAAATATTTACGCTGGATCTGTTGCGCCGGGGGGTGGACAACAGACAGTCCAGCGATTGACCTGTCCAGGCGTAGGGGGAATGATGGAGGAGGGACAGAAGTCAAGTTGGTGATACGGGGGAGAAGAGTAATGAATGAGAGGGGTGGAGAGAGCGACAGACCGTAGTAGCGAGGATGGAAAGTCAAAGGACGAGTAAGCCTGGGAATCGGCAGGTACAGAGTACTCCGTACAGTAGGTGCACTATCGCAACTAACTAGTATAACCGTCTCGCCTCCGGAGCCGTGGTACTGTAAGATTACCGATGGTGACGGATCCCAAGTATGCGGTTTCCAGCAACATGGTGATCGGTGATCGGGTGGCTTCCTAGGTACTGTATGGACATACACCCACTACAATTTCAGTACCATGGTTCTTCGGTCGCATTTCTAGGTAACTCTACAAGTAACTCATTTGCACTGAAGACCACTCCCCTTACTGATACAAAATCAAGGTCGCGAGGAGATGTTTTTCCGTTCTGATATTGATTACCGGATTTACCCCATGGATACATACGAATGTATGTATGTACTGTACTCCGTACATACAGTACTTTTCTAATGAAGCTGGTATGTACATACATACTGTACTACGGCACTAGCTCTGCACGACTGAGCCGATATGGTGGGTATTGGGTCAGCACGGATGGGACGAAAATGGGGATGAGTGGATGGTGTCACAGAAGAGGGGAGACAAGGAAGAAAGGCCCATCCAGTGGGAGGTCAACATGCTCCAGCTTAAGAAGCCAGCGGTTAATGGAAGTCGCTGGGTCATGAAGACTGCGGTCGGTTTGGCTCTTGGGTCTAGTGGAGTTTAGAACTTTAGGTATTGGTTACAAAGAGAGAGAGAAAAAAAAAAAAACCTAAAAAAAAAAAAAAAAAAAAAAAAAAAAAAAAAAAAAAAAAAAAAAAAAAAAAAAAAAGGCATTGAACATGCAGTTCTAGAAGTGGGGGCAAAAGGGGTCCACTGAGGTTCAAGGTCCGTGATTTAAGAGCACAGGGTACTAAGTAATATTACTACCTACTACGGAGTAGATAGTAGTCACTAATAAACTATACCTACACAAAGGAAGTTAATTCTCCCCCCAGCCTAGACTACGATGGGTATAGCGGAAGTCTGATGAGGCAATGAATGGACAGAAAGCAGACAAAGCGGAGAAGCCTAATCTTAAGAGGGATTGTATGGCTGAACTTAGTTGTTTATGAATGCTCCGCAAGGACCAATTACAATGAGTTTGGTTACCCTGTCAGGTCGACGGCGCATCGCTTAGGAGACCGACGACTGATCATACTCCGTGCACCAGTCATATCTTGGATACGTCCTATATTTAGGTAGTTCGCTTTTTTTGCCCGTCGGGGTTTGAAAACCTGATAACTATCTCGTAGTCCCATGCAAGAAGAAAAAAAAAAAAAAGTCGATCGAAAGCTGCATCACGAAGCAATGCCACCAACTGCCCTAATGAGTCGGTTAGGGAGGATGGTTGTTGTACGGAGTACGGATACATGGTATATGAATTAATCCTTTGTTATTCTTCCATCCATCCATCTTGACTGGTTCAGCTTCGAGAAACTCCATGGCTTGTAGGAAGAGACAACCTTGAGTGACGCCGTGTGACGCTGTACAGCGTAAGGCAATTTATTCTCCGGTTGACGGTCTTCTGTATGTGAACATGTACTCCGTATGTAAGAAAGTACTGTACATCTATAGTCATGGGTAGGTATGGATGGGCCCAGTAGTAATCTGTAGTGGATGGTACGATGGATTACCACCCAGTCCAACGGATCGACCGCCCCAGAAGCCTGGGAATCAGGGTGAGTTTAAAAGGCCGACTATGATGGTCCAAGCTCTGTGTCTTCTTCTCCTTTTCCCAGGTTCCCACCATCTTGCAGATTACATTTCTGCGCCGAGCCCGCTTAATTGATTACAACTGAAATTGTGTGCCACCATCACCGTGGAACCTCATTCTTTGAGTTCGAATTTGACGTCTCCTTTTTCCTTTCTGCCTGCCTTGCATGGCCTGACAGCGGTCAATTGGGTCCAGGGGCTCCATCATGGCATACCAAAGCATCCCCTTGGAATTTCCGTCGTATTATTCATTGTCGTTGAATTACGGATATAGTACAGCCAAGTAACTTTGAATACCTTCAACATCGTCTATGATAAGGTCGCGCACACTTCTGCAGTAAGGTGGAGAAAGTGTACGGAGTACTCCGTAGTGCCCGGGTTTCTGGTGTGAACACTGAAGAGAAGCATCTCCCTCATATCTTCTTTGGTAATCTTCATGAATTGTAACAAAGGGGGGGGTGAATACTACCAAAGAGAACCTGAAGACAAAGACAAAGGCGGGTTGAGTCTATCTACTTATCTAGCGGTCAATGACCTCAATAGATCATTAAACGGAACCAAAATAAAAAGTCCAATACGTAGTCGAGTGAGACAATCCTTACCCGAAAAGGAACCGGATCGGGATTTGGTTACACCAGACCAATCCCCGGTACGGAGTACAAACAGTATTCATGGTGGACAGCTGGAGGACCTTCGAACCTCCAGCTGTACTTCTGTACTCCCAAACCTCGCCTCCAGCCTGGTGACTAAATCATCTGTCAGCGTACTAGCGATTGGAAGCCAAGGTTACCTCCCCTGTGCGAAACGAGATTCCCTTCTGGTACGATGGAAAAGGAACACTAATACACAATAGTTTACCTACTAAGTATTCGTAGGTACTTACTGATCTAAGGTAGCACTATTGGGACACTCAACTCCGTACTCTGTAGAGATCTCGGTAAAATTACATTCACGGTGGCAGATAAAAACGGGTAAGGCGGAAAAAGCCAAGTCATTCCCAGTCCCAGGTTTTTCAAAGTGGGAAAGTTTCCAACAAACCCCACTCGGACGGTCCGCACCGAATGGGGAGGCTCCATTCCAGCCATCTTCATTTCTGGTTCTGTTCGGATCATCCATCCGTGACTTTCTTACACCGAAATGGGACACTAAAGGTAGTTAGGTAGGTACGGAGTAAACTAGTAGTTCATTGGATTGAAAATTGACCCCTCGAATTTTCTAGGGTAAGGGCTGTTATCCGTACGGAGTAACGGGATCGACTTCCATTACTCTGCAGTTGCCAGGATTGATATTTTAACCCGAGAAGAAAGGTGAGACGACAGGACTTACTGCTCCGAATAAAAATCCACGGGGGAGATTAACCCATGTTGCCAAAGCCCCACTGAAGACAGAACCATGGTCTCATCCCTGTCCTCTCGGACAACGGTCCTGAAATGGGATCACTAGTCATTCCTAGACTTGATTGTCGAAAAGTCAAATGTATAATATTCATTCTTATAGGCCTTTCAGATCCTGACCATGAGAAGGGTCATGATTCATGAATCATGGTGGTGGCAGTGGCAATCCCAATCTGGCATGAAGCTGAATCAGGCAGGAACCTTGAACTAGGTTGAGCAGGATTCTTCTACATGAGAGAACAAAGACTACAAACCAATACCCCTAGAGTGAAACATCCCTCTGCACAAAGTATAACTAACCTGTCAATATAAATTATTAGGTACTCTGTACTCCGTACTCCGTACATACATCAATCCATCCCCTCAAAGTGTAAACTTAAAAAAAAAAAAAAAAAAAAAAGATTGCTGACCGCTGTCATGTGGCATCGGTATTGGGTGTCCGAGTCGTTCCAGAGCCGAATCCTTGCATATTCGCGCAATGCATGACCAGACTGTCGGGACCGCATGGGATCTTCTCCTGCCTCCAAGAAAAAAAGAAAAGAAAGAAAAGAAATCGATGCATTCTTGGAAATTGACAAATCATGCATTTTTTTTTTTATGGAATACATATATAGCACTACTCCGTATTATGTCATGGATCGAACGAATGAAATCTCAAATCGCTGCCGTTACAGGGTCAGGCCCGATTCCAGCGGTAACGAGAAAGCCATCACTACTCCGTACTCCGTAACCAGGTGTACTATCACACTGCACTACCACTAGGGAAATGGACGCTACACTCCATTCTTGATCTTCATTTTAATGGGTTCATTCTTTCCTATCCCTCGTTGAGACTTCTTAAGTTCTTATCATCCGATACTGTGGAATGTCTATAATAATACGCCACCGCGGGTGTTTCCGTCCAGATATACGTTCCGTGTACGGATGATGGATGCTAACCCTTACATGGGGTCCCTTACTCCTGCATACATGAAAAGTCGATACGGAGTACGGAGTACTTACTCCCTGAATATAGAATGTCCCATGTCAATATTTGCGAGCTCATCTGGAGAGCTGGGTCAGGTGATGACATCATCCAGTGTCTGACCAACAAATTGGACACGTTGTGGTGTATTACCTAGATACTCTCCGCACATCCCCCGATGGGACCTCTCGTGCTGCCATGTATCCCTTTCATGCGGTGCCTGTCCACCAAAATGCGAGATCCTGCGCGTTGTTTCCCTGGACTTGGCATTCCTACGATCTAGTACCGATGGAACTTATCTGCTGACTTGTTATGACTCTACCTTGCTGAGGGAATTTATGTCCAGGCGACGATGAGTTTCGTGAGACAACGCAGGTGTTGCAAGATAATTCAGGAGGTATCACTTGAGCTCCCGTCCGATGTCTCGACGACCAGTGAAAAGAATGTGGGATCACTTGCAGCAACGTTGCATTGCATTTCCCGTTTAAAGGAAGATAACTCCATGATTGCAATTAGCATGGACTCTGAAGTACAGCGCCGCTAGACATCCTAGTCGTGTTTACTCCGCTTTGTCTTGGAAATCTGGCATCCTTTAGCCTAAGGGTCATGGAAGACGTGTCTCCGGAGGGATAACCAGGATTCGAGTTGGTTGGGGTTCCAACAACCCCTCGACGGATGTATGTACTATGTACTGTACGATGTACAGCTGGGAGTATGATCTGGAGGATTTCTCGGAGTTGAACAGGACCGAACCTTCCATGTTGATAGTAAGCTTTTTCGATGCAGCTTACAACGGTGGGTTCGTAGATAGAACATCGGTTCTCCCCGGAGCCCTAACGACGTCCTTGCATTCATTTACCACCTACAAGTTTTCCTTTATCTCCCATTGAATTCCACCGTAGTGCCCATCCAGGGAACACGAAGAGTCCTCTCCACCGGTACCACCACTACTGCTCATGATGAAACACTAGTATTCTAGCAGGCGACACACAGTTTGACAAACAGCCCCTAGGCAGCTTAATTCCAAATTCTACCCTCGCTCTCCCAAAGCACTGCGCATCCCGGTCAATCTCGTTTCAGTAAGTTACTCACCCTCGGTAGCACTCCGCCATCACAAGGTTGCTGAGACTAGATGCAACACGCCAGCCAACTATCTATCTATAAACATAACATCCACTCTACCTATCTGACACAAGAGAAAGAGAGAACGCCCGTAATCGACTCGCTAGACTACACTCATTCCAGTCGACTGTTACCCCAAGATAGCAGTAAACTGTAACATACTCTGATCACCGATATGATCTATCATATTCATTTGAACTCTTCGTATTCTTCTCTGCAAGCGGGGTCCCCAACAGGATACCGCTGGGTCAGTGCCTCCAGAAGCTCTGTATTCATCTTACTGCCCGGATTATTACCGATCTAATCCTGTTATGCAGGAAATGTTGATTGTGATCTCACGGCGCTTCGGCTATCTGGGTAGACCTATCCGTATAGATAAATGATTAATTTTGGCCCCCACTGATGCATGAGGGATTGAGAAATTATGTAAGGGTGTTCTATTTAGAATGTAGTTTCTGTCATGGTGTACGTAGGAATAGAGGAACTTGATCATGGACATTGACATGATGAGTACTAATAGTAGTACTTTCTGTTGAAAATATATACGGAGTACATGTATATAGTATTGAGTTCAAGCTGAGAATTGGTGATTTAGAGACCAAGAGACGCAATATGCTGCTACATGACAGACTCTCAACGGCAGTGATTGCAACTGTGATAACTTGAAGACGTATAATATCGTCAACATGTCAGTGATTAGGGAATTATGATCAAGAGGCCTGAGACGAGTCACACATAGTGGAAGTCTTGCAATTTTCATGATGGTACTCCGTATCGTAGTACCATTTAGGTGGTAGAGGATCCCTCCTGATTAGAAAACAAAAAAGGCATTAGAAGCTATTGACTCTAGTCAGGTTATCATACCAGGTTCCAGAAGATACAGAGGCAGGGCGATCACGTAATTACAACGATGTCTGTATGCTCAGCGCAGATTACTGAATGAGGTTGATGATATTTTATACTAGTTATACTCCGTAGTAAGAAGCAGAGTACTCCGTACTAGTTATATATAAATCTAAATACTACTAAGTAGTGATTTGAACGGCATTTTAATCCCCAGTATATATCCGTACCAACTTGTTCACCTAAGTGGTTATGTGGAAACGATAAGTTGTCTTGGTGTACGGAGTACAACGTACTATATAGATATCTCTTCATTTTGCCTCAAGTAGATCCAATAGGAGGTAATAGAAGTGCCAATACTCCGTCCTCCGTAGTATCATATGTACCACTGTTAATACTGTAACTTGAAGTTGTTTGTATGTACATACATACTCCGTACACTCCGTATACTCCGTCCGTACTGTAGTACCGTCCCGGAGTATGGAAGTACTGTTCCACCGCTCCGGCTTCCGCTCTTCCACTTTGTTTTCGTCGTTCGACTTGATTTCCCAACGCATATGGATCTTTTATCAGTCCTGCCGGGCTTCCCTACAAAATCGTATGCCCATATTCTCCCGCCGTTGGAGAGAAGCAAAATAACTACGGTCGATCTCATAATCCTCGATACACTCGAGATCGCGAAACGCGCTCACGTCCCTCCAGCCGATGTCCGCTGCTTGTCCGCAAGCATCACCAAGGCACTCCACCATGATATTGGATTTGAGGATATTAATGAACCAGCGTCTGCTGAACCAAGCTCTAGTATTGATGATGACGTGCCTATTACCCTGGGGCCCACGGCAAGGCTAGACTTATCTCAATGGAGCACGATCAGCACTCTCGACACTGCATTAGATGAGCTTTTGGGCGGCGGGGTACCAACGAGCTATGTGACGGAGGTGACTGGCGAGAGGTACGTGCGTGTATCTATATCTGCAGTGAACGGCGAGAATTGAAACTGACTGATGTCATTCGTCAGTGGAAGTGGTAAGACGCAATTTCTTCTCACACTGTTGTTGGCCGTCCAGCTTCCGTTGCCTCAAGGCCTGGGGAAGAATGCCATCTACATCTCTACAGAAGCTCCTTTGTCAACGCCGCGGCTTTCTCAGCTCATTGACTCCCATCCGTACCTCTCGACCCAACCTCACGATCGTGCCCCATCATTAGAAAATATCCTATCTATCAATGCCATGGACCTAGAGTCCCAAGACCACATCCTCAACTACCAACTTCCCGTTGCGATTCACCGCTACAATGTCGGACTCGTCGTGATCGACTCCATCACCTCCAATTACAGAGCGGAGCATACGGCACACAATGTCCTTGGTCTATCGACACGCTCGAGAGAACTCACCAAACTGGGCCAGATGCTACGAAACCTTGCGGTGCAAGAGGACATTGCAATTGTAGTCGCAAACCAAGTCTCCGATCGAATCGATGCCATGGAGGGCCCATCGGCATTCCCCAGGGTGGGAGGTGCTGTTTCACGAAATGGTTCTCCCTCTACGCAACCGCAGCAACTCCCAGCGCGCGAATCAGATACTGCATCTCCCTTACCAAGGGTCCGGCCACCTGAGTCTGGCAACGTCGAATTATCCCAGCATAATCCCATCCTTCCATCTTCCCCTTACCCCGCTGAAGAGGATCCACAGCAGCAACCCTTCGACGGCTCGTACATAGTAGGGAATCCGGTTCGCAATGAGATTCTCAGCCTGCTGCACCAGCAGCGGTTCTTCACTGGATGGGGCGACTCGCCGCAGTCATTCCCCCCAAGCTCATACCCAGGTTTCCAGCGACCATCCCAGAAGACTCCCGCCCTGGGTCTTGTCTGGTCGACTCAAATCGCATGCCGAATAGCTTTGAAGAAAGAAGCGCAAACAGCCATAGAACCTCTCTTCCCAGAAAGTGCCTTTGTGCCGCCAACATCCAAACTACCACCGCAACCGGAGGTACCCGATTCCCTCGGCGAGCGAACAAAGACTGAGCCAGATCCTTCCGGCACGGATCCCGTCCCGGCAGAGAAAGACGCCCAGACTGAACCTGGTTCAGACACTAATATATTCCCTGTTCCCGATAACAAACCTAGTAATCCACAACTGCCGCTATCATCCGAACGCCCTGTCCGGCGTACAATGAAAATAGTTTTTGCCCCTTGGACTGCCGGATCAGTAAATGCGCAGAACGAAACTGACGATGAAGTCAGCTTTACGATATGGAAAGGTGGATTGAAGAGCGGTGAATCAGGTTAAGCTTCTTCTTCATATATACTTGGATTGTGTCCTCTTATACAGAGTACTGCGTAAAATAATTCATAGAGATATGTGAGGATGTTCGTGCCTTTTTCGGCAGGTCGCGGAAGCTAAAATCCCCCCGCAATTTAAACGCAACCGTCGTGAACCATTCCATGCTTTTCTGTCCTTCCTTTCCACCGCGGTTCTATTCTATCCATGTCTAGATGGTCGAGGTAGGCATTCCGAATAATCTAACGGGGTCGAGAGAGGGAAATGAACTTCATTTTTTTGTTCTTTGACATCAGTCAAAAACCACAGACTCTGCGCTGGGAGATGACAAACAGATTTGCCCGGAAGGAATAATATAGAGATGGTCTAGGTTAAACGCGCACGCGCACCGAAAAGACGCCCAGATTGATCGCAATTAGATAAAACATGAGAGACATCACTAAGATCTTCGCTCCAGATACGCCTTCAATCCCACCCAGTCAACTAATTCGCAGCGGCTCTATGACGTGACGAGTGTCCAGATCGTGGCCACTCGATCCTGCGAGAGCACTACGCGGAAATAAAAAATACCCGTTCTATATCAACAAACAGAATCTATTGGGACAGCTTGGCCGGAGGAATTCCGATGCCGTTGGTATTACGGTAGAAGAGCACCCCTTCGCTCTCGCCCTTGGATCCCTCGGTGGGCTCCACCCAGTGGCAGATACGAGAGCTGGTCCAGAGTGCCTTGAGGAATCCCGTCCAGCCAGTGTGGGCTTCGGTGCGGTAGTGGCCACCCATGACCTTCTGGATGGCCTCGCTGGCTTCGTCGGCGTTGTAGAAGGGGATGGTGCTGACGTAGTGGTGCAGAACGTGGGTCTCGATAATGCCATGGAAGATGTGGCGGCCAACAAAACCGAAGTCACGATCGATGGTGGCACCAGCGCCACGGGCGAAGGTCCAGACTTCAGGCTTGTAGTGAGGAAGAGTGGGATCGGTGTGCTGGAGGTAGGTGATGGCAACTGTTGACAATCGTCAGTACACGGCTCATCAAGCTCCCAAGGGCATCAAGAGAGAGAGAGGGAGAAAAGAACTTACCCAGCCAGTGGTTCACCCAAAGATAAGGAAGTCCATACCACACCAGCAGGTTGAGCCAGCCATAGTTGGACCCGACGTAATAGAGAACAGCACCAGTGATGGCGAGACCCAGGTCACTCAGGGCAATCAGTTTGGCATCCTTGGCCTCATACAGAGGGCTGCTCGGGTTGAAGTGATTGACACCGCCGAAGTAGCCATTGCGCTTTCCCTTTCCACGACCCTCGGGCTGGCGCTCGTGGTTGTTGTGACCGGTCACATTGGTCAAGAGGTACATGGGCCACCCGAACAGCTGCTGGAGCAGGAGGGTGGTGGCAGTGGCGATGGGAGTCTCCTCCATCAATTCGCCCAAGTCGTGAATGGTCTTGCCGACGCGGGAGGCGTATTCGTCGCGAGTCTTGGGCACGAACACCATGTCACGGGCGAGGTTGCCAGTGGCCTTGTGGTGCTTGCCGTGGGAAATCTTCCAGGAGAAGTAGGGCACCAACAGAGCAGAGTGGCAAATCCAGCCCACAGTGTCGTTCAAGACCTTGGACGGGGAGAAAGCCTGGTGACCGCACTCGTGGGCCATAACCCAGACACCCGTCCCAAACATACCCTGGACGACGGTATAGAGGGCCCACAAGGCAACCCGGACCGGCGTGGCGGGGATGGTCTCCGGCGTGACATAGTTGTGGAAGACATAGAAGATGGTCGCCAACACGGCTACGTCGCGGAAGACATAGTACAAGCTGGTGGCCGCTTTCCGCTCGTAGCAGTGGGCCGGAATGGCGTCTCGGATCTGCTTGATGGTGTAGTCGGGGATCTTGAACTCGTTTCCATAGGTGTCCAACATCTTGCCTTTGGTTTCGGCCTCGGACGCCAACGACGAGAGGGACGTCGAGGACGGGGAATGGCGAGGACTGTCAAATGGAGATACCGAGACGCTGGGAACGGAGGAATCCGTGCCTGGATTGCGGTTCAGCGCAACGCGCTTGGGGATCGCGGTGGAAGACATTGTTTTCTCTTTCTCTCTGTTCTTTGACGTCTGGTGTATTCACGGAGGGGTCCTACGATTGCTGTCTCTGGAGGTTCTCTGTCAGTCTCTCTTGGACACCAGGACTCGTTTCTAGCCAATGAGGTTGATGAAGGGATGGCCAATCTGTTTGTGCAGGGAGGAGCTTTGGGGTGGACATACCAATGTTGTGACTCCAACAAGCTCAGCGGTTACACAATTCCCAGAGGACCCTGAACGGCTCAGGAGCTTCTTCCTGGCAACTGATATAGGAAGGCAGCAGCGGTATGGGGTGATGTTCAGCAACACTCCGGAATGGCCCTGACCGGAAGTGAAGAAGGGGAGGTTGCGCAATAAGAAGTGAAAAGTTGCTGAGAGAGAGAGAGAGAA